>APFE030916073.1:40751-59995 GCA_000404065.3 Pinus taeda
GGTCAAATATGACAAGGAATAATAATTGAACAATGGTTTAATTAATTATTCCTAGAAGAAAATCAAATAAATAGTGATCTATTTAATTATTCTTCATGGATTCAACTATAAATTACTTAACAAAGGTGGTTTATTAAGTAATTTCTCACAATGAAAGACATTTTACTATGGTAAAATTGGCTTTACATGGTGTACTTCGATCCATATGGTAAATTAGGCTTGATGATAAATTTTTTATTGATAACAGATCACCCCCCAAATGTACGAGTGTTAGGAGCAAAACGTATGACTGAAGTATGTTGTAAAGACACAATCACTAGACAACACAGGGGAGAGAGAGAGAGAGAGAGACCAATAAAGTTGAAGTGAAAGAGGATATGGACAGAGGGGGAAAGACGAATGCAAGTCTCCTTTTATGTTGTGGTACTGGACCTCAATGAGGTGGGGGAGGCATACCCATACCCGCCGAGATAACTTAGTACACAAATAACAGTTTGCCCAGAAACATAAAACTGAGCAATGAAGTACATGCTGAATGGTAAATTACATGCTGGCATAACAGAGCCAAAATATAATAAAATGTGCCCCATATACATAATTCACTTGGAAAAACATGAGCCAGGAATGCAGACAATAATATATGAGTACATGAGATATAATGACCATTCCCTCAAAAAATGGGCGGGAGGGAGGGTAAACCAACCAAAGAAGCCCTGCTAAATAGGGAAAGGATCTGCAAAAATGAATGGATCATCTTAAGGAGACGTTCATGCTATGAACACTACGATAGGTAGGAACCGAACCCATCAAATATATGGAACTGCATCTAAGGTTGTAGCATAATAAGAATGCATCCAGGCATGTGGGGATCTACCTAAAGGGCCACCCCCTCATGAGGTCTAAAACATCTCACACACACTCGAGAATCAGTGGTACAATCTGAAGCATCACTAGACCATCAAGTGTAAAAACATGAAACAATCAATTCAAAGGTAAATAGTGAGTCCGCTTGCTCGATCTGAGGCACTGAACAAGAATGGAAGCTGGAACCATGATACACCACTGTCTAAGTGATTCTTCTAGAATAAATTAGTTGATGTTGATAGATTAGGGCCTGCGATAGATGAGGAAATGAGGATCCTCAACTAAGGCACAAGGGAAAATAGTAATGTGAATGACGGACTGAAACCAGGGATAATGGGAAAAAGTGGTACTAAGGGAAAAAAAGATGACTTCCCTTATCAGAGCATAAAGTGCATGGTTGATCTGTTAGCGACTGAATCAACTCCGAAGGGGATGGGGACAGTATGACTGGAGGCCAAAATGAGAAACATAGGATGAACAATATGAAAATATGGATGGAATAATGTGACATGATATAATGGGATGTGAGACAGACTCCATAGATGCAAGGGTGACTCATCACAGATGCTCTAAACAAAGGTGACTCAATGATGATGCCACGCAGACTAGGCTCAATGGGGACCATCAAAACACGAGTATGGTTACTCATGAAAAATATCAACACATGGTGCAACAAGTATTAAGAGGATGTGGACCTCAAAGTAGAACTGTCACTCTATGGATAAATTTGAATTTGAGAGGTGACGAAGTGACCCTTCTTGGAAAAATGACTTCCTGGTGAACTGTCAAATCATCCAAAATTAAGGAAGACCCATTATAGTACTCGATGAAATCTCTCCAATGGTGTTGATAGTTCGTCAAACTTAGCTATGGTTTGGCTACAATGTGCAATAGAAAAACTGTTTTTTTTTTTCCTATGAAAGGGTGTTTTCCCTCCAATTTGAGAGGAGGAGAAGGCCCTAAATCTTGTGGAGATCGTAGCAAACAAACCAACCATAAGAATCAGGATCTACAACTTTCAGGCAAGCGGCCTTACTTATCTAAAGATGGCCTTAATGCTTCTTGGAATGATGGTTCCTGGTGAAGAATTGAGGGAAGAGGAAAACGAGAATGAACTACTAGAGGAGGTGTAGAATCATCCTCACCCACGAAGTGAAACATGGGGACTATGTGGACATAGAGTAGAATATTTGAAGATATGGTATTAAACATCTACTATATACGATGTGTGTATTGTTCACTAGAGAGGATGGTAGGACAAACTATCCAAGGAATGGGAGGATAATCGACCATACCTAGATTTGGTAGGATCTAGCCTGAGACTTAATTTAGAAGATGGCTAGGGAAAAATTGTCATTCCCCCAAGCATGGGATATTTCCTGCAAGAATATGTGATGGAGGGGACTAATCTAGTATGAAAAGGTGGGAATGATTCCCCCTAGAAGGAGGAGTTTTTGGAGTGTCCTTATGTTCTGAGTGCTCAAAAAAGGGATTCAAGCATCTCGGCCCAACTTGGCACGAGATCCTCTAAAGGATGATAAGGATATGTAGGGGCTTATGTGCCCCCCATTATGCCGTGGGCATACCGGATGTATTTAGATTGGTGGAATCAAAACAATTATATGCTTTATGTGATACATAATATGATTATCGATTTCTATATGATGATGAGGGTTCACCATGTGTTTTGTTTATGGTTGTCTTATATGGTATCCATTTGATACATTCCAATCTATAATGTTATTTGTTATGGTATTTACATAGTTATTTTGGGCTCTAGTAACATGATTGAACATGATGGTTTCAAATTCAAGTACCAACATCTTAAATTGTAGATATTTTCTAAACAGGACTTGGTTATGCACATGATAGAAACCACTCAATTGCATGACAAGTAGCAAGGAATCTATATGAACATGAAGATGAAGGATGCGATGAGTAAGGGAATCAACTAACAAACCTATCACTGCATCATATTCGGCCTGATTATGGTGGCATATCCAATGCATACACCGTTTGAAAGGAGTAACATATGCAAGGGGGTAAAACTGGCCCAGGCTACTGAGACTAGATTCCTAGAGAAGCGACTCGCACCATCGACATGACCAATATACATTGTGGATGATGGATCCATTTGAAAGGTGCCAAATATAGTGGATGAGATGATGCAATCTACCTAACTTCATGATAGAAATAAAGACACACAAATCAAAGGGATATGCTATGAGAAAAACTTCTTCAGGTAGAGTGCATTCAGAGAATTAGGAAAAAAATGCCCTTTAGAATCCTCCAAAATATGCCCCCTTGCCTAAGTGCAGAAGGAGGAAGACTGACTACATGATGCAACAACATTACCTGGTGCATCAACCTGAGAAATAGGGTTCTCATACGCATCATCTGGAATGGTAGATGATGAGATGGTAGATGGAGGATCTATGATTGTTGAGACCTAGGATTCTGTTGAAAGAGGTTCAATAGAAGCGCATGTAGAAAACTTAGAAACGTTTTTCTATGAGGAACTCAAGGATGATGACAGGTAAAGGATATGGCCTGTGGTTTCCATCATCTTGACATCATGGTGAGGGATCATGATGGTGGGACCAGAGTCCCCCTATTCTGGATGACTAGGGGTACTAGAATCCATGGGTAAGGAGTAGGGGTTCCACTATGAGTGGCCTTGTATTCATGAAGCGCTTCAAGGAAATCATGAAATTCATCGAGGCAAGGGAAACAATGGGAATAGTGACCATGATTTTCACAAATAGCACACGGGTGATTTGTGACCAACGTTGAAAGTTTCTTGGGTGGACCCGGAAAGATAACATGGACTTCAAGGATATTTGGCTCAGGGAACATTTGATGAATCAAAGGTTTGAGATGAGAAATCTCGAGACAATTATTAGTGGCATACCCAACAACCTTACACAAAGTGCATAGAGGTGTCGAATTTGGGGCCTTAGGGGCTAGAGGAGCTTGGTGAGCCTTGTCCTTAGGTTCTTTCCTCTTAGATTTACCCCCCTATCTGAATGCTTTTGCAATAGAAGTAGGTTCCTCTTGAGGTTGTGATGGAACTGAAGCAGTGGCAAGGGCCATAGGGACCGGTTGAACTGGGGTCAAAGCATGATAAGGTCTTAGCTAACCAGGGAAAATTATTGCAGGGGGATCAATGTACCATACTAGGATCCCCAAAGTCATGTTAGGAAGGACCAATGAAGCCATGGCAGGGACAAAAAATACTCCCAGAGGGGGGAATAAGAAAGGTATTTGGCTTGCAGGGTGATGTCCCGGCCGAATAACTCCTAGATGGTTGAGACCTGGAGGAACAATTCCTAGCGAAAACATAAGAGAGGCACCTAAAAATAGAGGAGGTACTTAGAGGGTGGATCCAAAGGGCTCAGCTAGGATGGAAATATTAGGGTTCTGAGGAGATGCCTGTTAATCGGATGTACTAGACTGCTTGAGAGTAGCCCATGACACTTGTAACATGCAAAAACTCATAGAGTTAGGCTCTAAGATGGGAGGGGGAGGACCAAGGAAAGAACCCAACAATGAGGAATGTTTATAGACTCTAGGTGAGACACTAGTGAGAGGATATGAGGACTTCTTATCTGACATTGATGAGATAATGGACTCGGGGGAGGTCACAGATGCTTGCTCGTAGTAAGTAACCTGATTGATGGTAACGATCTTCCCTTCATGGGGGAAGCACATCTTGTGGAAAAAGGAAGATGTGATGACTGACATGGTGTATGTGTAACTAAAACCTAAGAGAATGTTATAATCCAAAGGAGCATCAATAAACTCAATGTCTACATGAACAATCTTGTGCACAAGTGTTATTGGACAGTTGCAGTACATGGCAAGGTGCTGGGAGGAGTGTTTGTCCCAAGCACATAAAGTGATGGTGGAGGGGGACAATGCGGTTGACTTAAATGGTTTCCAAAAGGCAATGAACATTAGACATGTGGATGCACCTTCATCAGTAATGCATCGGGAGATGATGGCATTACGAACTCAGACTAGTATATGGAAAGCAATGGATGAAGGTAATAGGGGATGTTCTGATGTATCAACTAGGAAGAAAATCAAATGATCATCAGAAGGACCAACTATGCCTAGAGAAGTTAGTAGAGATTTCTTTTGAGATGGGCATGACTCGAGTACTTCCAATGTCGACATGGAAGCAAGTGATTGTACCAAGTCATCTACTATATTGTATGTATGGGTAGCTCGATTGGAAACCACATTAAGACGTAATGGTCCATTTGGGATCTTGGGAATGGCCTCAACTTTAGATTGAGGGATTTGTACTGGACCATTTGGTGTCATAAGAGACTTTGGTTTTGGACTCAGTGGTGGACAAAGTTGATGGCTTGTCATATTGATGTGACTGAGTTTGTAGGTTGATATCAGAGGGACTAGCCTCATCATAAGGATCTGGTAGTCACCAGGACTAGAAAGTTGGGGGGTATGGGTTGAGCAACGATAAATCCTTAGTGAGGGAAAGGATTTGCAAGCATTTCTGATTGAAATGACACAAGATTCTGAGGTGATTGTTGGCGCATCTAGGGTAAGAGAGTATACTCATGTGTATAATGGCCATGTACACCACAACATGCACAAGGCTTGTTCATACGAATAGCCTTGTTCTGCTTGGGATGGATTCCCTGTTGCTGGTTGTTGGTGTTAGACTGATTCCCCTGGGGTTCATTGGGTTGATTACATTGATTACCCTAGTTACCCTTGCTACATTTCCCCTTATTTGTTTTCTTCAAATTTTGGGGATTGGCTGCACTCTACTGTGCAAAGAATTGACCCTAAGGGGGTGATGGTTGCTGTTGGTGAGGATGCATGGGAGGCTATGATGATAATGCTTGAGGGGCTGGAGTGCTTGGCTATGCATAAGGATGAACAACAGTTTGGTAGACATGTCGGGGCCCTGAAAACATGTTTCTAGCAGGAGGGGCATAAGTATTAGAGAAACCAGTGCCCCCCTACAAATAGCCATAACTTTGCTGAATATATGGTGAAGGGTGTGAAAAGGTTCTAATGATACCATCAACGGTGTGAGATGTCCCCAATGCATTGGCACTTCTAGGACGAGGGAGGTCTGGAATGATGGTATAGACATAACTAGATTGCTCATAAATCAGGTCATATCTTAGAGTGGTTTGGAGAGCTTCTTCCTTGGCCTGAGGAAAATGAGACATGACATCTTTTCCAATGGGAAATAAAAGGATCCTAAGTAACCAATCTAGATAGACAAGATCTTCGAAGGGTGGGGCATGACATGTGCTAGTCCTTCGATGCCACTCTTGAACATGGTCAGAAAGGCGAGTGGAAGAGGACAGAAGGAATGAAGTCAACAACTCTGTACCAATGTAGTACTGGAGAGGTAACTGGAAATATGAGAGGAATGCTTTAGCAAGCATCATGAAAATAGAATGAGATGTGGCAGGCTGGTCTACATACCATTTTGCAACGTCTCCAGTGAGTGTGCGTTGGAATAGCCGAAGATGAATGGAGTCATTGGTAATGGAGCTAGACGAACACCACATGTGGAAGGATCAAACATGGTTGGTTTGATCCTCTCTATCATTACCCTGAAACTTTGGCATGTACGAGGGAAGCTGAGTCAGCATAGAAGGCCAACTAACATCATGGTGTATATGATCATTTATCAGCTGGTTACAATCCGATAGACTTAACCTTGCCATAAAAGGGAGCATAGACATTGTCAGAACAGTTCCTTAGGATGCTCCGCTTGATGTGACCATCGAGATAAAACTGGAGCCAACACCAGGTTCAATTCCTGCACTAATTGTGGGTCCATACATGGTGATGATATGTTGTGAAGGAGGTTCAAAATTAGATGAGAAATCAGATGAACCTGGAGAAGATTCAGTATGGGGACTTGAAGGGCTATGAACTCGAACGTGATGGGGAGGGGTAATATGCCCAAGTGTACACTGGTGGTGAAGGCCTAATAGCCTCTGTGATAAATGCCTTGCTAGCAAAATGGTGGAATGACACATGTGACACGGAAATGGTGAAGGGAGATCAAAAATATTTCTTTGTGTTGATGAGGGGACACAAATTGATTATGTTAAGTCTTGGCTTGGTGATGTAAACCAAGCTCCCTTTGCTTAATGTGTGCTTGTATGTGCAAGTGTATTTATTGATTAAGTTGAGATCATGTTTATAAAAAAAGAAAAAAATCTTACTGAAAATAAACTGAAATTAACAACAGGAAATGAATAGCAAAACAATTAACTAATCCCACCCAAACTGGGTTTGCAAACACTGTGTTGGTTGGTGGATAAATCGATGGAAAATACACTAAAAAGGTCAAGATATATAATTTTCAGTGTGATTGGGATCAAGTGACACTAGGCTACTGGAAAGTGGTGCAACAACAACAAAAAACCAGAGAGGAAGATCGTTGCAAAAATATAGGGAGATGGGTGAAACACCTAGGGAAACTGATGGGACCCTAAGGCCAATGACCAAACAAGTTGTAATATGAAACTATGGATGGAGACAACCTATCTTTATAGATATGAAACAAAGGGTACAAATTTGGTAAATATGGCTGAAAGCACTATAGGAACTCAGACTACTTACTCAGCTAAACTCCTCCTATATAAGTGGAAGAATACTGAAAGCCCTAGGGGGGGTTAAATTACACTTAGATGAGTAAATAAGAGTGGATCGAGGCCTAAGCAGGATGATACAATGGTCAGACAACCCAACAGATAGCTCTCTGAAAAACATAGAAGCAGAACTGAGAAAAACCTGGAAACCCAAAAATCACAAGTACTGGCCTGTTTATCAGGTGGGATCATACGTTTTGGGCTGATAAGTGCACTATAGCCTCCATATCACACTTTTTGGGCTAAAAAGTGTGATTTATTCTCTATGGATCTTGGCTAGCAAATCTCGGGAAATACTGTCGCCTTTGTCGCAGCTGGTTCCTATGACCTGCGGAAAAGACTAGAAATTTGACAGAAGTCAGAAATTTAACAGATCTAGGGTTAAAAAGTTAGGAAAAATTAAGAGACTTGAAAATGAAGAAACCCTAAGCTAAAAACTAAAGGTCACCCAGGTTTCTATATCTAAAGTATAAAACTAGTGGAGATGCCAATTTTGTGATTGTTAGTAATAAGAAAATCCCTAGCAGAGTCGCCACTTTTGTTGTAGTGTTTTCTTCTCAAATATGTACGAAAATAACCCTCTTAAGATTATGGATGAAAAACAATCTCAACAAGATAAATGACTGCTAAACTTTGTAGATCTGTAGCAACTGATAGAAACAAAACCTGCCAAAATTCTGATATATGCCACAATCATAGTTAAACAATAAAAAGAAATAGTAATAACTCCAATCATCCAATGGAAAATAGATATGCAAAGAATAGTTTTATTATAACACCCATGAAGGGAAAAAATATATGGTACCAGTCCCCCTCTATGGGATGGATTCTTGGCTATCCTCAAACATCTTCAGCTTGTGTAGTGTCTCTCTCCTCTATAATGTATAAACCCAACAAAAGTATGGTGTGCGACAATGAAAATAATCAGAGTTACAACAATTAGTGCAACAATGAAAATAATCAAAAGTGAATAATGAATGAAAAACGCTTCTATTTATAACAAAATATCGAGTTATCCTCAAATAATGAGCAATAATAAAATTTATTAACCCCATTCTTGGAATAACCACTTGGAATATTTTATTATATTTGGTTAGGAGGGAAAAAGTATTTAAACTTTTATTTAGAAATAATAAATAAATAAATGATTTATTTATCATCTCAAGGAATTGGTTAAGGAATAACAAATAAATAAGGATTTATTTAATTATTCCTAAGGGATTTAGTCAAATTTTCCACAGAATAATAATTAATTAATGATTAATTATTTATTGTTAGAGAAAAATAAGATAATTAATGATTTATCTCTTTATTTTTCATGATTGGGTCAAATATGACAAGGAATAGTAATTTAACAATGGTTTAATTAATTATTCCTAGAATAAAATCAAATAAATAGTGATTTATTTAATTATTCTTCATGGGTTTAACTATATATTACTTAACAAAGGTGGTTTATTAAGTAATTTCTCAGAGTGAAAGAAATTTTACTATGGTAAAATTGGTTTTACATGGTGTACTTCGATCCATCTAGTAAATCGGGCTAGATGATCAATTTTTTGTTGATAACAATAAGTTACACAACATACTAGAGGTAGCCCTGCCTAGGACCATCTCTTTGATCATTGCAAGGCAATGTAGTAAGATCATTTCCCAGACCACGAAATTTGTTTTCCTTATGATTCGCCCTTAGGGAAAAAAGAAGGTTGTGGCCACGGCTTCTAGGCAGGGCTCATTTGCACAACAACAATAGATGGACAAGGTTGTGGAGGAGTAAAATGATATTTTTTCCTCACCCACAGGGGTACCTTTGCACTTTCAGGTCAAGCACTCTATCGATCTAACCTCAGGTGCATCGGTGCCCAATGGACTGATCTATCAATGCTCTTTTCTGGATAACGATGAGATCAAGAGGCAGATTTAAGAACTATTGCAAAAGGAGCACATCAGGCCAAGCTCATCACCTTGTGCGAGCCGGATTATATTGGTACAAAAGAAGGAAGGGACCTGGAGGCCTTGTATTGACTATCGAGCACTGAACAAGATTACTGTATGGAATAGGTATCCAATCGCATGGATTGATGACCTTCTGGACCAGCTCAAAGGGTCCAAATATTTCAACAAGATTTACTTGAAGTCAGGTTATAACCAGGTGCATATGGAACCTTCTGATGTGTAAAATACTACCTTCAAATCCAAGGAGGGCCTTTTTGAATGGTTGGTCATGCAATTTGGATTGACCAACGCCCCTAAAACCTTCATGATATTGATGGAAGACATCTTGTGACCCTTCACCAATGCATTCATGGTGGTTTATTTAGATGACATCTTTATCTTCCACCAGAGTTGAGAAGATCACCTCCACCATATTCCATAGGTCCTTCAAACCTTGTGACAACTAAAGATGTGTACTAGATTTGACAGATGCACCTTTTTCCTAATCGAGGTTCAATATTGGGGATACATCATTAATGAGAAGGGTGTACGTGTGGACCCATCCAAGATACAAGTCATTCTTGATTGGCCAGCCCCAACCACTCTAACAGAGTTCCACATCTTTTTGGGTCTTGCCAATTTCTACTATATGTTCGTGTTGGGGTTTTATCATATCACTTGGACATTAAGTTAAGTCACTAAGGTAAGAGAGAAAGAAAAGTTTTTGGTTGGAAAACCAACAAAAAGAGTTCTCTGAATTGAAGAATTGCCTCTATTTTGCACCAACGCTCACATTACCAAACTTGCAACACCCATTTGAGATTGAGACAAAATCCTCCAACTATGCTATTGGTGCAGTTCTTACTCAACATGGGAATCCATTGGTTTACCACAATAAGACACTTTCAGACACATTATGAAAGTACCCCACTTACGACAAAGAAATGTATTCCATTGTGCAAGTCTTCTGTCAATGGAAGCATTACATTCTAGGGAAGGAAACGGTCATCCACACAGACCACTGACCTTTAGAGTTCATAAAAACACTAGGGAACTTGAAGAATGATCACCATCAGAAATGGTCCACCTATCTACAACAGTTCCATTTTAACATTAAGTGTAAGAAGGTAAATGCCAATAATGTCATTTATTTCATCAACCAACGAGTAGTCATTGCGTTGATCATTTTTCTCGACTCCTGTGGGCACGTGAGATCAGGATGGCTGCATATTTAAAAGAGTGATCTAGAATTCGGAAACATATACTAGACACTCCTCGAAGGGAAGAAAGCTCCAAATTTTCACGCTCAGGATGCACTGTTATGCCACCTGGGACACATCTGTGTTCCTTCAAGTGAGTGGGACAAAATGGTTTGGGAGGTGCACAACAATGAGTTTGGTGGACATTTCAGAGTAGGGAAAACAATGGCGATATTGAAGAAGTATTTTTACTAGACGAAACTCCCTTAGGATGTTGGGAAGTACATTAGATCATACACCACCTGTGCCATTTCCAAACCAACAATCAAGAAGCAAGGCCTGTATACTCTTTTATCTACTCCTAGGCAGCCTTGGGAATCTATCTCCATGGATTAGATGTCAATCCTTCCTTCTACTAAGCACATCAACGATTGTGTTTTCATGGTCATTGACAGATTCTCTAAGATGGCCATCATGAAATCTTGCAAGAAGAGTACCATAGCAAAGGCCACTACTAAGATCTTGTTTGAGCGAGTGTGGGTATACTTTGGGATGCCATGGTCCATTGTCTTAAATCAGGAAAAAAATTCCTGAATGCATTTTGGTCAAGTCTCTGGTCGACACTGTATACAAAAATTACTAAGTCCGCACTTTCCATCCCCAAATTGATGGCCAAACAGAGGTTTTCAACATGATGATCGTACAAATTCTATGCATGTACAACTCGAAGCATCCATGCAAGTGGGATGAAAATATCCCCTATGTCCAAAACATTTATAATAGATTTCTCCACAGCTCAACAGGCCACAACGCATTTTAGGTAGGATTGGGATTTTAGCCATTATTCCCCATTGATGTGACAATACCATTTGCAGCCACTCAGGTAGATTCAGCTCACATTTAGTCCGAAGCTGAAAGGGCTAACAACTTCATTGAGTGCATTCAACACATTCTCCAACAGGTCCATGATATATTGGACAAAGCCAATTCTAAGTACAAGCAATGCCATGATCAACATCTAGTGTTACACAAGTTCCAAGTGGGGGACAAAGTTTGGCTACATTTGTAGAAGGAGCTCCTTGTTGGACCCCACTGTAAACTTCACCCACTCATATATGGGCCATACACCATCATCAAGGTCATTGGTGACAATGCCTTCGAGCTTAGCATGAGACTATTCCTTGGTCTGCACCTAGTGTTCAATGTAGATCACCTTCGACCATACTTCCCACCATTGTTGGACACGTCTGACAATGCAGAACAACTCACACCAATAGAGATCGACCTAGACTTCATGGAACTTCTCACAACTGATCAGATCATGGACACACATATCAAGAACACTCTTGAACAAAGGATACAATTATACCGAGTTGTCAAAGCAGGCCAACTCCTTCACAAGGGCAAGTGGTTCAGCAAGGACCACGTTCAACAGAAATTTCCTCACCTCATGGAGGCTTTGCATGAAATGGGGACCATTCATTCCTAAGGGGGGAGGAATGATCCAGGTGGATATTGGTGTCCACCCAGCTATTGCACATAGACCCCCTAGTTTGTTTCATCTATTTCCTTGTTCATTTAATAATTTACTATTTTTATCTGTTTTTTGAGTCTGGAACTTCAGAGAAGTTTTGACTCCCTAAACAACGTTTTTTTGGGGTACAGGGTAGGCCCATGGCCATAAATAGGGGCCTATGGAAAAACTTGTTGTACTCAATGAGACCTTTCCAACAATCTATCGTACATGCCGAAAGGAGATAATATGAAAAAGTTACAACTCTGTGAAGTTGGTTACCCAACTAACCCCAACGAGGCCCACAAATTCTTGGTGTTACATCTCCTGGGGTTATGGTTTTGGTTTTTTAGGGCTTTCTCATGTTTTCCAATAATAAATAGGTCCTTTAGCCTCATTGTAACATAGTTTAGAGGAATTTAGTCGCCACATCACTTCTCAGAGATAAGATACCATCGGTCGAGCTATCTTATTTCCATTATGTTTGTAAGAATAATTCAGTATTTTTCTATTAATGAAATGAAGTGTTTTTCTACCACATCTTTGTGTTTATGACTATCTATGTAAGTGATTACATTCTTGTTTAAGTTTGGGCCACCTATGATTATTAATGAACACAAACCCAATAGACCTGAGCCCGATACTCGATCCAAAAATAGCCTCTTGTCAACAAAAGGTGCGTATGCATGGATAATACACAATCGAAAATTCGAACCTGGAAAATGTGTTGTTAATAGAATAATTTCATAGGAAGCATATGCACTACATTAAATTTTTTTGGGGTTCCACATCACCCCCAGCCTACCAGAGTGTCGAATTGCATCAGTGGTGCAACCACATCAATATGGGCATATTGACAGTAGCACTTCCCATTTCCTTTCACAGGGGACCATTGTTTCTTATATGGGGACAAGAGATGGTATTTGAATCCTAATAACCCCTCTCATGGAGTTGATTTTTTGGGTCGCTCCCAAAACCTTGACATTCATGGACAGCAAGATCAAGGTGGACAATGAGTCTCGATAAAAATTCCTGTAAGCACCCATAAACCACCAATTTAAAAAAATTTGATTGATTAGGTGAATAGGGGGGAATGCTAGTATGAGGGCTCCCGTAGGCATCAATCCTATAATATCCTTCACCACGGGGCATTATCTCCTATATGGACAAAGAACATGACGATAATCTTTTATATTTAGGTGCATGCTTCTTTCTATGGATGAAATTTCTACTAGATGCAGGACTCAGAGGATCTTTCATATCGTGGAAAAATGAACGCTTAATAGAAAAAGGTTCCAGACACTGAGAGGCATACAAAATTGCCTCCAATTCCCTGCCTAGAGTAAAATTTTGATGATCAATTAAAGGTTCAGCTCAAGAAGTAAGTTTTTCGATTAAAATTTCAATCAATTCAGCAAGTAAGTTCATATTATGTAATTTTCTCAGCTTGAATGTCATACTCCTCAATTTCAATAAATATAAATCTTATTTTAGATTGTTGGCAATTTCTAATTGATTTGGCTTCATAATTGTAGCTATAAATGTTCATGGCTTCAGAACATGAGGCATTACATTTAATGATACAGTAGGGCCTGGTAGTCAACAAGCAGTAACCCTAAGAGTAGATAGTGATCTCTCTTCCTTATACAACTACGCCTTTCTTGGTCACTATGAAACATTGTGCACTCATAGTCTCCATCAATTCTATAGAAACTGTGGAATAGTCAATGTTGACTTCATATCTGGAAACTCAACAACAATCTTTGATAATGTTGGCACTATGATGCATGTGTTGTACTTGATGGCAACCCACTCGTAGAAGAACATCTCACTTATTTATAACTAGATGAATCTACAGAAGAGATATTAGATGTGACTGAATGCATGGGATGCTGGACAACTCAAAGGAATCAGATGACAGTTCTTAGTATGACAAGTTAGCTTTGCCATCAAGTCCAAAGGGTGAGATTGTTGGCATTATGAGACAAGTGTTGTCCTTGATGGAAAATCACACAGATGACAAATTATAGTGCAACAAAGTTATTTTCTGGTTCACGGACTGTCACGCAGAGAAACGTTTACGCACTTTCATGCAGCGAAAAGTTTACGCACTTTCATGCAGAGAAAGCCGCACACACATGGGAAATGTTATGGTTGGTTCATGGTATTTGTCCAACAGTTTTTGATCCTATGGTTTTGGTCCGTGGTATTGCATCCAAAAGAGTTGAACCCAAGTATTGGGTCCATGGTATTGTTTTGTTATGGTTTTGGATCATGGTATTGAGTAAGGCCTAAGACTATAAAAGGAGAAGAAGATCATTAGGAAAATGCATGGAAAAAGGGCTTCAATATCTGATGTAGTATGAGATCCAGTATGCAGGATATGGGTTATGATGCATTGCTTGATCTGAGCTAAGGAGGGATCTCACCGGTTGATGGAAAACAAGATCTAAGGATAGATCGGGATCAAATGGTTTGAAATGAATCATCTTTATATGGTTTTGATCATGGATAGACTAGATCTGAATTATTGATGCATGTTTTATTGTACGCATGTTATGATCTGGGTATGACTAATGTCTGAAACGGTCGCAAAGTCATGATTGAATATGTATAGATCTGTATGCGGGTTGACTTTCGCGAAAGCATGTATGTACGCAGGTTTGATTCATCATAGTAGCGTATACATAATGAAGTATGATGTTTGAAGTTGTAGTTGGGTCTGATTGTTATTGCAGAGTTCTGTTGTCTGCTCTGTGTTCTGCTGACTGTGTTGTTGACAGGGTTTTAGTATTTCAGTGATTCAAAAATTGATGATGCTAGTATTGATTTTTTTATTCTTCAATGATATTGATGGGTCCAGTATGAAACTTGGATGAAACGTGGCCTTTAGATTATGGTGTTGTGCTTCAGGAGTATCCAGTCCGAAAATGTATGAAACATGGGACCTGGAGGAAGAAAGAGAAGGTTGTTGCCTTCTATAGGTCAGCACCTAAGTACTAGTACATCAGCTAGTACAAGAGCTAAGGGGGTGGTAGCTCCCTTCCAGTAGTAGGTGGAGAACGAGTAAAGGTTGGAGCATTTTAGTAGGCCAGCATCTGCATACTAGTAAGTGGATCGGCTAGTACAAGAGCTAATGGGGTTATAGCTCCCTTCCAAGAGAGTCTGGAGAATGAGAGAAGGTTGTAGCCTTCTGCAGGTAGAAGCCTGTGTATTGGTATAAGACTGCACCAGTACAAAACTATTGTAAAAGAAGTTTCTTATTAGAAGAAGATAGAGACGACTTCAACAGGTGGTTTTCACCCACATTAGATTTCCACCTTATATCATGGTATTCATGTGTGCGTCTTGTGTGTGATGATCTATTTTGTTTTACTGCACCTGCTTTCTGTAGATATGGTTAAAGAAGTTTTGATGCACTAACTAAATATCAACATTTAATGGAATAATTGAATCATAAGTATTCTGGATATATGCTAGTTGCATTAGACACATTTGTGTATACACGCGAGTTCCCTTAATTGAAGTAGCGTATATGTATCTAAGTATGGAAATGGAATTTTTTTTATTGATTTGGTAATACTGATTCATCCCCCCTCTCAGTATTATTTCCGACAATTGGTATCAGAGTAGGTCCTTTGGTAGAAGCTTGATCGCTTGAAGGAGATCCGTGGAACTATGGGAAAGAAGCTTAAGAAGAAAGCACCTAAGAAGAAGAAGACATCTCAGAAGAACTATGACAATGGGTGTATGGATTGGGGAATATGTGGAAGAAGCTCATTAGGTTCAGAATCACTTCAGAATGAAGATGAACAAGATCTATCAGGTATGAATTTGTTATCCTCTGGTGATACATCTATTTATCCTCTTAAAGATGATGAATGTGATAGCGAAATAACTGAATTTGCGCTTATGGGTGAACAAGAAAGATACCAAATAGAGGCAGAATTTAAAAGGCTTACAGACAAAATTAGAGATCAACAAGATCTATTGAACAAGGGGGAATGTGCCTTCACAGAAGAATCTACCAAACTAAAAGCTTAACTAGAGGAGGGAAATAAGGTAAGGAAGTTATTCAAGGAAAAATGTCAAAAATTGCAGGATGAAGTGACATCATTAAGAAATGAAGTCAATGAAAGGAGCACAATGATCAAGAAACTCAGAGATAGATCCAGTTATTATGAAAGGCTTGAAGCTACAATCCGCTCACTAAAGGAAGATCTTGAAGAATCAAAGAAGCAGAATAAAGATCTACTCCAAGCTCTTGAAAAACAAGAAAATGAAGTTATTGAACTAATACATCAATTAGAAGAAGGAAGAAAAGTTGAAGAAAACATGAAGAAGCAATATCATGAAAAGGAAGAGCATCTCCAGGTTGAGGTAAATATTCTAAAAGAAAAATTAGAAGAAAAGGTTAAGCTCTTACGATTTCAAGATAGTACTAAGATCTTGGATGATATTCTTAGTAGTCAAAGGTCTCCTGCTATTGAAACTGGTCTTGGTTTTCATGAATCTGTTGAAGGAGAATCTAGTTCACAAAGTAAAACAAGGAACTCTAATGCAAAATCTGAAATGCTCCAAAAGGAGATGAGAGGTCAATCCCATCATCAACCAAGGAAAGAAATTCTTGAAAGAAAAACTTTTACTCGTCCAATGAACAATGTTGAAAGTTATGTATGTCATAATCAAGGACATGTTGCAGCCAGATGTAGAAGAAGAATGGTTCAAGACCATCAAGTAGAGAGATCATCACGTTCCAGGTACTTTAATGGATATTGTTTTTATTGCAATATGTTTGGTCACAAAGCTGCTGATTGCTATAGGAGGAATATGAAACATGTAAGATGTTATGCATGTAACAAGCTTGGAAATACAACAAAGGAATGCAGAAACAAAGTATGGGCACCATACCAAAAGGAGAAAACATAATCACACTTGAAGATATGGAAGAAGGAGGAAGTACAGTCAAAACGATGTGGCACAACACAGTATACTCAGACACAGCACAACACAGACATAATAGACTCAGGGGGAGCTAAAAATGTAAAACTTTAGTGTCCTAAATCTCACACACAAGCTTCATAAAGGGAATTCGCGTATATACACGAGTTATACACTGCACAGTCGCGTATATGTCAGTTTGAAGAAAGGCAGTGGGACAGGCTCAGAAAAAGGGTCTGATATGATTCAGTCCATTATTTTCTCTGTTTGATAATGATTACAATCTGCTAATGATGTGTGGAAATGACCTGATAAGATGTTTAGAAGTGTTTTGATTCTAACTTGTTGATTATGATGCCTTGATACTTCATGCTGATATATGAATGATCAGATCTGATTGTTGGCATAGATTCAGGGGGAGCATATGCATTTAATAATGCATTGTTGGCATTATGGTTAGTTTTCATTGGTGATGATGATTATATGGCTAAATGATGCATCCTGCTATGATATGGTTATAAGTTGTCCATGATAAAATCTCAAATGATTCTTGGGGTTAAATAGTTGATGCGGATTGATTCTTAGATGGTGCATATATGATGCTTAAATGGTGATCTTCATAAGGATAAGGAGAAGTACAAAGCTTGAATACACAACTTCATTACTTGATGATGAGTCACTCATATGATATTGTCGTCATATGCATAAAGATCATATAATACAGTTATGATGCAGGATTCCTATAGTTCTTGGTGCTCATGTGGATGGGGATTGTTGATGTTGATGATATAAAGAAGCCTTGACAAATGATCTTGAGCTCAAGATACATAGTGCTGGATACATGAATGATTACTCAAAGTTACATTGTTGGAGACATGATGATGATGAGTTCTACCTATATGATGATAGGTTGATACTTACATATGATGATTGATGCAGATGTTCCCAAAGTGATGATACTTGGATCATGTAGATCTTGATGATGATGAGATAACTATGGTGATGAGTTGATATCTATGTGCAGACATACCTTGTTACAGGAAATTTACAGGTTGCTGATTTGGAAGTAGTTATACATGAGTTTTATGAGGAATATCCATGTATATACGCGTGTTTCTGTGGATACAGTTGCGTATATGTTGGTTTGAATGAAATCAGTGGGCCAGTCTCTGGTTGAAGATAGTCTGATATGGCTTTGATAGAGACCATCTGGCACAGGTTCAGGGGGAGCAAATAATCTTCTAATGATGCATTGTTGGCATTACCTTAGAATCTTTTGGTTCAAGTTCACAACTTTTGTTGGTTTCAGGTGGAACACATGTAGATGGAGAATAGAAAGGGAACATGGTTGCTGATATGAATAATGATTGAAAAATGTTACTGATAGTAGTTGTTGATGACTTTCATAGTCTTGCTCTAGATATTTCGTCTTTATGTCATATATGTCTTTTGATTATCAAGGTCATGTAACGACCTATTTTGGTTTCCCTACTATGCCTGGGATGAATGATGTAATGTACTTGTTTATCATGAGTAAACTTCTGGTGTAAGCCCACTTGGTTGGGTGGATGAGTCAATATTTGTATATCCTCACTTGGTTGAGAGATGGATGTATGTATGAGTCTTTGGTGATAGGAAGGTCATTTATGATAGAGTCATGTTCTTCTTGTAGAACATTTTTTTGCAGGCCTTTCTTACAGTTAGGGGGAGCATGAACAACACTCTTCAGTTGAACAGGGTTTTCAGCATGTACTCGGAAGGAGCATGGACAGATTGGTACACCTTGGCATATAAAAAGGGGGAGCTCATTTAGAGATTTCAGCAGGTACTCAGGGGGAGTATGGTCAGCAGAATGATTATCAAGGAAAGAGATTATCTTGGTCTACCCTTTGCCCTTGATGTCAAAGGGGGAGAGTGATTTGGTGTTGTTGCCATCAAGTCCAAAGGGGGAGATTGGTGGCATTATGATGCATGTGTTGTACTTGATGGCAACCCACTCGTAGAAGAACATCTCACTTATTTATAATTAGATGAATCTACAGAAGAGATATCAGATGTGACTGAATGCATGGGATGCCAGACAACTCAAAGGAATCAGATGATAGTTCTCAGTATGACAAGTTAGCTTTGCCATCAAGT
>APFE030916077.1:0-21364 GCA_000404065.3 Pinus taeda
CAAAAATACTTTCTACAATTGAAAATAGAGACATACATTTAAAAATTGAATGCTAAAAAATAATATAAGAAAAATCCTGAACATAGTTACTTTAGTGAATCTGGGAGGTCATTCTAGATACAGTGAAACAACAATTGGAACTTAGCCATACTACCTCCCAGGACAATTCAATTTTCTTCTCGGAAATAGGTCAAAAGTAATGATAATCATAATGTGTACCTTTTGGAAGACGTCAGTTTTGGTATTTTTGTAGAATCCAATCAAAATTGCAATACGCATAATTAAATTTAGAAAAGCATATCTATACTTTGTTAATTTTAGTGCATCAAGGGATAATGTGGAAAAAAACATATTGTTTTATAAAATCTGAGATACATAAAATTAATTTTGTGAAAGCATAAGCATAATAGAAATGGGCTTGACACACAAACATTAAGGCCTGAAGTGATCTAAAAAATATTGGCCATTATCATATCATATAATGGGATAATTATGAGTACTCATCAATATCATTACCATATATTGAATCCCATAAAATTCTCTTTTGGTCAGTGTCAATAGTCAAAATATCATGTGCATAATACAACGTTTTTTATATTCCGTTTTCATGGAATTTAATTTGAATGAGCTACACTTGATTCACCTTTATCTTCACTATGTTTAGCCACTTTAAGTATATATAAGTTATAGTTAATATGCTAAGTATCAAAATTGGTGTGTACTATGAATTTTACGAGTTACAATGTCTTTATGGTGACACTGTACTAGGGGGCATAGTTTCAAGAATTCACTGTGTTAAAGATCATAGTGCACTATAGTTTACCTAACTTTAGAGTTAGTATATTAAGGATTATAAAGTAATCAATGTCACTTTTTTAATGGTAATAGTGGTTAGAGGTCGCATTGTGGAAGACTTTGTAATTCTCTAAGAGTACTAGTGATCACCCTAAATTAGGGGTTATATGGGTTATGGGACTTCTCAATTTTTTGGCATTCATAATGGCTTTTGTTTAAGGGACACATATTGCATTAGATATTATAGTGGTCATAGTGGTGAAAGGGAAGAGAAATAATTATTGGAGTTAATGTATAGTGTAATGAATAGGAATATCTAATGAAACATTTATTATAATTAGTGATTTCAAAGATAAATATATTAATATATGTATTTTAAAATCAAAATATTATTGGAAAATGGAGTGGATACTTCCATATGATTTCCCTCATTGTTGTAATCATACAACTAATGGACCGTACTCAAACACATAGTATCTAGGGCTTTTCAAAGGTCTAGGGTTTTGCAAATCTTAAAAATATTGTAAAAAAAAAAAATTATCCATACATTTGAGATAAATAATTTATTTATATAATATAGCATTCAAATTTTTCTAATCTAAAACTATTTAGAATAAAATATAAATTAATTATATTTTATTATTAATTAAAAAGAATATTAATCTATATGACTTTATTTATTTATTAAAGAATAATATTATTAATGCATATGAATTTTAATAGGGATTCTTGCTATTAAACAAATTATCTTTAAATTTTATCTTAACAATTTGTATATAGCAAAAAATAGTAATTATAATTACAACTCATTTCTACTTGCTTATTCATAATTATGTGAATTCATTCTCATTATTGGAGACTTTATTGAGATGTTGTGTAGATAATGTTTCACATAACGTCCATGGTTTCACCGATTATATACAGATTCACCTAGTAAAACTTTGTGCATTTTCTGTGCACTTTCATGAAAGCAATTCAAGTTTCTTTTTTAATTTTACCAACACTTTTTTAATGTTTTTCTTTTCCACAATCATTTTTGTTTTTTTTAATTTAAATATTTTTTATTTTTATTGTTGAAGCATTCCAAAATGCAATTAGCATTATCCTTTCTAAATTTAGGTGTTAAGTTTTTGTGTTTCAAAAATCTAATTAATATTTTTTAAATTCAAGAAGTGGATTGGATTTAGAGCTCATATATTTAATCAAGAATGTAAATTATTTTCTTCTTTCTAAATATCGTTGTTGTCTTTTTGTTTTTCTGAGCTTTGAAGAATGTAATTAATATTTGCTAAATTTAATCGTGGGATGTGTCTTTTTGCTTTTCTAAACTTTCAAGAATCTCATACAATTATAAAACACAAGGAAATAATTTCTAAATTTGAATATCTACGAGTGGTTTTAGAAGGCTGGTATAGTGAGTGTCTTATAAGAGAATTTTAAAAATAGTCTCAACAAAAACATTAATTAAACATGATATGAAAAAACCCATAAATAATAAAAAGTCATGCGAAACACTATCTTTCCACCCATCAAACTCATAGTCTTTATTGCTTAACCTCGTTAGAAAGCCTTGCGGACTCACCTCCCTATTAGAAAACAAAAGAATTGAAATATTAAGCAACCGTACCGGACGATCTCTCTCATTGGGAAGCTCGTCACTTAAGAAGGACGAATGGCACGCCAGAATTTAATGTGCGCATGAATAGTTGTAACAAGTCAAATGATTTATATCACAAATCTTTCGAAATGTTCTATCAAATGATTTATACCACTTTCAGCAGGGGCTTCTGTCACAAGCTTGCTCTTTCTCTGTGTCTGTAGTTTCTTTCTGATAGCCAACTCCTGGTGAACCAGTGGTGAACCTACTCAGATCTTTCTCGCTCTAACGACCTTTTCAACGGCTTCCTCGCCTTACACGGTCTTGGCGTCCCTTCGATCTTTTGGCGAACTTCCTGCGAACTTCGGACGAAAGCTCAGAGAGAACTACTATCACAGCGGACTTTTTATAGATGCACAGAGGTACTCAAAGATGAAAATGGAATACTCATTTTATTTCAGAATAAAAATTTCTTACAGAATGCTCCCAGAGCTTTTACAGAGATTGATTCTTTTTAGAAACAGACTAGTCTTGCGTTTTCTGGACTTTTCACAGCTTAATCATAAGCAAGTTACTACCAGAGGCTTCTGGCAAGAACTAGGCTCTATCTTCGAATCAGATTTTACACACCAAACTTGACTCTTCTGATGGTTTGGCCACTTTAGGTTCTTACCAGTGCCGAGCACACTGATACGCAGGCTTCTCAAACCAACTAAGGACTTTGAGTGAACACTCGTGATGCAAGCAGATCGGAATAAAATCCGCAGATGCAGAGCAGGAGAACACTCGACTCAAACACACTCAAGACTAAGACTTAATAACTCTAAGACCCGATGCCCCTCTCAATGAGCCTTACCCTTCTTTATATAGAATTTGAAGGGGGGACAAACATTACTGTTCTACCAATTGAAAAGACGACCAGAATCATTTCTTTTCCAGTCTTTTATCAAAGCAACGTCCGCACAAATATTCGGGCCAGGCCGAATCATTGCTTTCGGGTAATGCATGTGATAATTCTTTGAAAGAAAAGATTCTTGTACTAAAACTAGGCTTCTACACAGTGGATACTTTTGTACAAAAAGCCCACGAGAAAAGGCTAGGAGAGAATATTTACACTGTGGAGGCTTTTGAACAGTAAAGCCCACGGGAACACTGGCCACAATTAAGCCCTTGTGACTGGTACTTATTCAAAATAAAGTAAAATCAGGGAATCTTTCCCTCTTGTAAAGCAAATCATCACAAGCCTTGGTATATATCCGCCGGACTATCATTGGTTTTCCCAGTATGATCTGATGTTGCACTTTGGTTAGCACGCACTATTCTAAATGATCCACCATATATTCATGGAGAGCATAATTAGTCATATGGAATGGGTCCCATTCTTTGACTGTCATTTCTCTGACTGTGCTGTAGATGCGATGATAGCAATCTCCAATGTTGTAATCAAAGCATTTCTGACAGTGTCTTCTTTGAAATCCTTCATGGTACACAGGGTCCATAGCTGTTCTGTTGACGCCGTAATCTGTCCACCAATTTCTGAACCATTCACATTGCCGATTATTTTGTGAGGCTGCCATTGTGTTGAATTTTAATTTTGTATAGTGGGTGTCTGTCTTATCATCTACATTCATAAAATCCCACCATAACTTTTTATAATCCTGGAAATTATAGACTGTATCTGGGAATATTATCTTTGGGTCATTTCTTGGCCATCTTGCTCCTTGTTGGATGTATGAAAGATTTTCCCATAAATCTCTTGTACGATAAATACAAAAGTATGCCCCATAGATTCTAGTATTGCTGTCGCCTTGGTGACCAATCCGTCCAATGTCATGGAAATTTGATTCTAGTGCTTCTCTTGCTGTCCTTGCATCAGCCTTTGCTTTAGTATATATCATGTCATGGATCCATTTTCTACCTTTTGGATATATTCTTCTTTCTTGTACATAATGCTGTAGATCTGTATGCGGCTGGAGATCTACATCAAGAACTTTTGTATTCCGTAGCTGCCATGTAGGCTTCCAGCTGTTTTTGTATGTTTCCCAGTCTTGGTCATCTGGGATAGTCCGTAGGACCTCACATTTCTGGCTTGGATCCCATTCAGTGACAATCATCATGACTTGTGCAATATCTTTTTCAAGATATTCTCGGCTGAGAAAATCAGGGAGGCAGTTTTGTTCTCCTTTAATGTGTTCTACAGAGAAGTCAAAATTTGCAAATAATGCTTGCCATCTGGCAAACTTTGCTTCTTCTGGTTTCTTGATGTCTTTGGACAAGACTTTCTTCAAGGCTGAGGCATCTTTTCTGAGGAGAAATGATTTGTTAATAAGATAAACTGCAAATTTGCTAATACAATTCCAAGCAGCTTTTACCTCTCTTTCAATAACAGAATATTTCTGTTCAGTTGGATTCCAGACACCTGAGGCAAACTGAACTACTTGTTCCTCTTCACCAATCCTTTGTTTCAGGATTCCACCCCAACCAATATCACTGGCATCAGATTCTACAATTTTGAAAGCTTCATCTTCTGCAATATATAGGATGGGCAATGATTTTACCTTTGCCTTGATGTCCTGAACTGCTCTGGTGTGCTTTTCTGTCCATGGGGGAGGATTTTTGCTAGTTCTTGGATTAAGCAATTTCCTGTCGCTAGCACAGTCTTGGTAGAAACTGCTCACATAATTTAAACATCCAAGGAACCTCTGCAACTGTGTCTTATCTTTTAAGACATCTGGAAATTTGTCTGCAAACTCAATTGCATGCTGTTGTAGAGATATTTGACCGTTAGCAATTTGATGTCCTAAAAATTTGACAGAAGTCTAAAACAATTCCATCTTCTTCTTGCTAAGTACAAGACCATTTCTTCAGACTAAATTCATAAAAATATTTACATGTTTAAAATGGTCATCAAGATTTTTAGAAAAAATTAAAACATCACCTATATATACAAGCATCCAATCAAAATATGGTTTGAAGATATCATCCATGACTTTCTGGAATTTGGATGGAGCATTTTTGAGTCCGAAGGGCATGACATTCCACTCATAATGTCTTGCAGGAATACTGAAAGCAGTTTTGAATTTATCTTCTTCACAAATAGCAACCTGCCAAAATCCAGCTTTTAAATCAAACTTGGAAAATATCTTTGCTCCTGCAATTCTTCTGATTAAGTCTCCTTTATGTGGGATAGGATATGTGTCATCTGCTAAAACTGAATTTAGAGGCTTGTAGTTTATGACAAGTCTAGGGATGCCTCTAATTTGTTCTGCTCTCTTATTCACATAGAACCCATAACAGTTCCAAGGACTATTGGATTCTCTGATCAATCCTCTGTTAAGCAGTTGTTGGATCTCCTGTTGACACAATGTCCTATATTCTTTGCTCATAGGTATTGCTCTACTTTTGCAGGGCTTACCTTTGTATCCTTCTTTGTATGGCAATCTGATTGTATGTTGCTTCCTATGCCAGAAAGCATTTGGTTCTTCTGAACAACACTTCTTTGCCAATTTTTCTTTGAGTTCTAGAATCCTGTTCTTAACCTGTGGCTGTTTCAGCTGATCCTCAATTCTTAGCTGACTCTTCAGATCTTTAAGATCTGTTAACAAGGATTCTACTTTGTCCAATTTTTGCATGGCTTGGACCATGGTGGAGACCCGAGGAGTAGAAACATAGGGGAGCTCAATTCTTTTTCTTGTACCCCTGGATGTGGGTACAGAGATAAAATATCCTGATTTATTTCCCTTTACTCTTGTAGAACCATGTGGTTCTACTGCAGCTAAAAAGACATTACCTAATATGCAATCAACAGGTATGTCTGCAATAGCAAATTTCATGTACACACAATGAGTATCAAAGCATAAAGAAGCTCTAGGGATTTCATATTTGAGCTTTTTGTTCCCTAATCCAACCACTTCTCTTTCTGCAGAAACCCAAAATTTTGCTGGGATGTTTTTAATATTCAGAATGTTAATATCAGCACCAGAGTCCAGCAGTGCAGTCATAAAATATACCTGATCTTGGATACAGATTTTTACCTTTACATGATGTTGTTGATATGTAATAGTAAATAATCGCATATCCTGAAACCCAAAGTGTGGATCTGGTCTCCCTTCTGCAATTTCAATTTCATTGTGCTTTGAGTCCCACTCTTCTTCTTCTTTGATCCTTTTTCCTTTCTGTAATTCTGCTATTTGTGCTTTAATAGCAGTGATTTCTGATTTAAGCTGGTGGATTTCTCCACTCACTTCACCCAATGTTAGGGATCTTATTTTCCCTGGCTTTTGATGATGCCTTTGAAAAGATTTGGTATTTCTTTCATATGAAGCATCAACAAATATTGGCTTCTTACCTGTATCTTTTGAAGCTCTGGATTTGAGCTGGTCCGTAAAAGCTTCAATCAGGCGATCTTTCATTGGCCCTTCTTCCATATTTCTGATCTGGGCTAAAATTTTCATCTCAGCTTCTTCTTCAGTGGATGCCATAAGGACTTTTTCTTTGACAGGCCTTGTTCTTTGTTCATCTTCGCTAGAGATGTCAGAAACTTCAGAGTCATTGTAAAAAATATGGCATGCACATTCATCAGAATCTGAACAAGAACATTCTGATGTATCTGAATGACTAAATTGTCCCACATTTACTTGTATCTCCTCATCTGTACTACTGAAAGAGTCCAGAGATGAATCTTCTACCTGATGTTGTGCGGCAATATGGAAGTTTGGACAGTGTTCTGTATGATGTAGTTTTGACTTACATCTGAGACAGGAAAATGAACTAGCATGTTCTTTTTTGACTTGTTTAGCTTTCTTGGCATATTCAGCTGTCTTTTTCCCTCTTTCTAATTTAGATTCTTCTCCCTGAGGACATCTAGACGCAGTATGTCCTGTCTGTCCACAAACCCAACATGTTATCTTGTTCCATTTTTCCTGTTTGGATGAGTGTAAATGAATATCAGAGGGATTATAATAATGAGTTTTTGGAATGTACCGATAATATCCTCTCTTTTTCGGGGCTTTATCCCTGGTGGGATATTTCCTTTTACTTTTCGGGTAATTCCTTTTATTCTTATAGAAAGTCTCTTTAAATTCTCTTTTGGCCTTTTTCCTAGACTTTCTTCTTTTAACTAATGGATCATCAACTGTTAATCCATATTTACTGCAGATAGATTTCCTGTCTGGCAGCTTAGATAATTTCTCTAAGGATTTGTTGACTCTTGAACTGGTACAAAGGCTAACTAGAGTCTTTGTAATGAGGGAATAAATTTCTCCCCATGTATGTGATTCATAAGGCAATTGGAAAATATCCTGCATTTTGAGATAGTCAACAAATCTGGAAGGTAGAGCAGCAAGATATACCTGTTTCCAAAGAAGATTTTTGGAGTCTTTTACTTCATAGATCCGCTGCATCCAGTCTCTATGAAAATCATCATATTGAGACATTTTATGGCATTTGAGGTTCATCAGAATAACCTCATGCTTATCTGCTATTTCAACTTCACAACCGCACCAATGCTCCAGAATCATTGATGTCAAGGCACCAATCATGTTGTTTGTTACAGTGCCATCTTGGTTGTGAATTACATCTCCCTTTTCGTCTTTTAAGACTTCAGCCTCCATAGTCTCAATCAGCTTTGGAGATGACTCTGCTTCCCACCATCTGAGAAGGGTACCTGTAAAACACTGAATGATAGTTTTACAAGCATCTACTTCTGATTTTCCTCTTAGACACATGAGTTTGTATTCTGTATACATGATGTCAATCATTTGACGAATTTGGCCTACACTCATGTTGTCTATATTCCATTCTCTATGGGAGTCAGGGAAAAAAGTATGTGCTTCAGGCATTTTCCCTTTTCCTTCTATATCAGGTGCAGAGTATCTGTTATATCTATGCTCAAGGGGCTGTCTATGCTCAAGAGGCTCATAAATCGGGAGAATTTGAGCTTCTGGTTCTTCGAATAAGGAAGCTATTGTGATCTTTTCAGATCCTTCTTCTTTAGTTTCCTTGGGAAACAATAAAGGGAATTTTTCCACATTTTTTATTGAATGTTCAATCTGGATATTTCTTCTGACCAAAAATGAATTGGGGACTGGCTTTTCTACTTTTGTGATCTGCATCTTATCAAATTTTTCATTTAAGCCAGTGAGGATTGTCTTAGTTATATTAATGTGACCAACTAGATTTTCTCCCAATTCTTCAATCTTTGTTAATGACTCTTTGGTGTATGACCGAGTCATGCTGGAGTCAAACTGAATGCTATTTAAACAAGAATTTACACTATTAAAAGAGGACTGTACAACATCAATCTGTTTCTTCACTTCATCTGATTTTGCAATATTCATTTCCAGACCCTTTAAAGCAGTGTTTGTCCAGTTTATCTGTTCACTGGCCTTTTGAATCCTTCCATCGATTCCTAAGGCATTGTCATATTTTTGGACAAGAGGAATGGCTTTGGCTGCATTAGATTTTTCTCCTAGTATTATTCCTTTATATGGTGGAAAAGTAGTGGAGGTTTCCACTGTAGACCCATCAAGTGCAGTCCACCCATGCTTATCAGGAATATTGCTGGAAGAGCTACCAGTCAGAACATTTATAGGAGCTATCCTATCTTTCCAGGAATAAAAAGATATCCATTCATTATTATTCTCCATATATCTTTTCCAATCTATAGCCATTTTTCTCTTTTGGTCTGGGGTGTATCCTTTGTCAAATTCATCTGCCTGGGGATTTGTAAGTAAATCCCAATTTAGCATTTCTTTCATCCACTGTGCACTGATTTGCGACTTTGGACATCCATTCATGAGTGCAAAGAATTTATGCATCTCCATAACTGCAGGTTTCTTGTAGTCAGAGTGGATCTGTTTGAATCTACACTCAGGAATCAGTTCTGACATTTCTAATTTTCCCAATCCATATCTAGGCTTTGCAGGTCTCATCAGACAAATCATTTGTGTAAGCCTAGGATCTTCTTCTTCAATTGAATGCATCATGAGGACATGATCAATATCTGGCTCAGACTCATGTGGAAAGGGTATGTCTGAACATTTAGGATTTGGACATGAACTGATAGAAGTGGAGGGAGGAGCAGTGCCAGTTCTGGGATTATGATGCAGATGGATGTTCTGTTCTGCTAGACTCAAAAGATTGATGATATTTGTACATTCTGGGCATCTTACTTCTAAGGATGAAAAATTTACAAGTTGGGCAAGTTCAAAAAGCTGTGAGTGACGACAAGAAGAGGATGACGAACAAGCAGTATCTACAGTAGAGGGATCTCTGTAATATTTTGACATTTTGCAGGCAGCTTCTATCCCTTGACGATCAATGGTTGATCTTCGCGGAAAAGATATGACTGCGCAAGAAGCATTCTCTGTGATATTGGCAGAAGTAATATTCATTGGAAGCTGAGGCCTGTAATGATTAACAGTCCAATGTTTTGGAAATTCTAAGGTTTCCCATTTTATCAAATGATGTTCAACTTTTTGATTTTTTGGATCTGTTTTCACAACAACACTTGACTTAGAATCTCGGCTTGGGGTGTGCCGTATGGCTGGCCACAGAGTGTTGGTATGTCTTAGACAGGCTTTTGTCTGGATGGCTACATTATTTCTCTTTTTCTTCATGTTAAATCCAGTGGTCTGGATTTGTAATTGTAGAATATCCTGGATAGTTTCATCAAAAGTATATACAGAGAAATTAGGAAAACAGTCGAAGTAGACTGGGCCATCAGACAGGGGAGCAACAATTCCACCAATAATAGAGTCGGTATATTTATTATGTGTCAGATCTCTGACAGTTGCAAGCACAAAAGTATTCAATCCTTTATGGACTAGCGGATTAATCCCTACTCTTATACATCCAAGATGTACATAATTTGTCTTTAGTTTTCTTGCTTCTGCTTGTAGAGATTTAGGATCGAGTAGTGGGATAGTCTGTATACTATCTGAATTTTCTTCTACATGACTGACTGTTTCTTTAATACTGATTCTAGAGGCAGCAATTAAATGAAACGGAGCTAAATCACTATAGACTTCTGAGGGTGTAATATCTGGGAGAGCCCATCTAGCCGAAGGCTGACTTTCTTCATAAGTCTTTTCTACAGAATTTAAAGTTCTGCTTGAATTACTTTCAAACATTTCTTTAAGCATATTGTTTTCTGGAAGAGACTCTTCTTCAAGCTCTCTGAATGAGACTGACTTTCTGAATGAATCCATCCTTTGAAATAAAGAGTGATTTTCGAAGTACCAACCTTTGAACCAGACGTTACTGGCTCTGATACCACTTTCAGCAGGGGCTTCTGTCACAAGCTTGCTCTTTCTCTGTGTCTGTAGTTTCTTTCTGATAGCCAACTCCTGGTGAACCAGTGGTGAACCTACTCAGATCTTTCTCGCTCTAACGACCTTTTCAACGGCTTCCTCGCCTTACACGGTCTTGGCGTCCCTTCGATCTTTTGGCGAACTTCCTGCGAACTTCGGACGAAAGCTCAGAGAGAACTACTATCACAGCGGACTTTTTATAGATGCACAGAGGTACTCAGAGATGAAAATGGAATACTCATTTTATTTCAGAATAAAAATTTCTTACAGAATGCTCCCAGAGCTTTTACAGAGATTGATTCTTTCTAGAAACAGACTAGTCTTGCGTTTTCTGGACTTTTCACAGCTTAATCATAAGCAAGTTACTACCAGAGGCTTCTGGCAAGATCTAGGCTCTATCTTCGAATCAGATTTTACACACCAAACTTGACTCTTCTAATGGTTTGGCCACTTTAGGTTCTTACCAGTGCCGAGCACACTGATACGCAGGCTTCTCAAACCAACTAAGGACTTTGAGTGAACACTCGTGATGCAAGCAGATCGGAATAAAATCCGCAGATGCAGAGCAGGAGAACACTCGACTCAAACACACTCAAGACTAAGACTTAATAACTCTAAGACCCGATGCCCCTCTCAATGAGCCTTACCCTTCTTTATATAGAATTTGAAGGGGGGACAAACATTACTGTTCTACCAATTGAAAAGACGACCAGAATCATTTCTTTTCCAGTCTTTTATCAAAGCAACGTCCGCACAAATATTCGGGCCAGGCCGAATCATTGCTTTCGGGTAATGCATGTGATAATTCTTTGAAAGAAAAGATTCTTGTACTAAAACTAGGCTTCTACACCGTGGATACTTTTGTACAAAAAGCCCACGAGAAAAGGCTAGGAGAGAATATTTACACTGTGGAGGCTTTTGAACAGTAAAGCCCACGGGAACACTGGCCACAATTAAGCCCTTGTGACTGGTACTTATTCAAAATAAAGTAAAATCAGGGAATCTTTCCCTCTTGTAAAGCAAATCATCACAAGCCTTGGTATATATCCGCCGGACTATCATTGGTTTTCCCAGTATGATCTGATGTTGCACTTTGGTTAGCACGCACCATTCTAAATGATCCACCATATATTCATGGAGAGCATAATTAGTCATATGGAATGGGTCCCATTCTTTGACTGTCATTTCTCTGACTGTGCTGTAGATGCGATGATAGCAATCTCCAATGTTGTAATCAAAGCATTTCTGACAGTGTCTTCTTTGAAATCCTTCATGGTACACAGGGTCCATAGCTGTTCTGTTGACGCCGTAATCTGTCCACCAATTTCTGAACCATTCACATTGCCGATTATTTTGTGAGGCTGCCATTGTGCTGAATTTTAATTTTGTATAGTGGGTGTCTGTCTTATCATCTACATTCATAAAATCCCACCATAACTTTTTATAATCCTGGAAATTATAGACTGTATCTGGGAATATTATCTTTGGGTCATTTCTTGGCCATCTTGCTCCTTGTTGGATGTATGAAAGATTTTCCCATAAATCTCTTGTACGATAAATACAAAAGTATGCCCCATAGATTCTAGTATTGTTGTCGCCTTGGTGACCAATCCGTCCAATGTCATGGAAATTTGATTCTAGTGCTTCTCTTGCTGTCCTTGCATCAGCCTTTGCTTTAGTATATATCATGTCATGGATCCATTTTCTACCTTTTGGATATATTCTTCTTTCTGGTACATAATGCTGTAGATCTGTATGCGGCTGGAGATCTGCATCAAGAACTTTTGTATTCCGTAGCTGCCATGTAGGCTTCCAGCTGTTTTTGTATGTTTCCCAGTCTTGGTCATCTGGGATAGTCCGTAGGACTTCACATTTCTGGCTTGGATCCCATTCAGTGACAATCATCATGACTTGTGCAATATCTTTTTCAAGATATTCTCGGCTGAGAAAATCAGGGAGGCAGTTTTGTTCTCCTTTAATGTGTTCTACAGAGAAGTCAAAATTTGCAAATAATGCTTGCCATCTGGCAAACTTTGCTTCTTCTGGTTTCTTGATGTCTTTGGACAAGACTTTCTTCAAGGCTGAGGCATCTGTTCTGAGGAGAAATGATTTGTTAATAAGATAAACTGCAAATTTGCTAATACAATTCCAAGCAGCTTTTACCTCTCTTTCAATAACAGAATATTTCTGTTCAGTTGGATTCCAGACACCTGAGGCAAACTGAACTACTTGTTCCTCTTCACCAATCCTTTGCCTTGATGTCCTGAACTGCTCTGGTGTGCTTTTCTGTCCATGGGGGAGGATTTTTGCCAGTTCTTGGATTAAGCAATTTCCTGTCGCTAGCACAGTCTTGGTAGAAACTGCTCACATAATTTAAACATCCAAGGAACCTCTGCAACTGTGTCTTATCTTTTAAGACATCTGGAAATTTGTCTGCAAACTCAATTGCATGCTGTTGTAGAGATATTTGACCGTTAGCAATTTGATGTCCCAAAAATTTGACAGAAGTCTGAAACAATTCCATCTTCTTCTTGCTAAGTACAAGACCATTTCTTCGGACTAAATTCATAAAAATATTTACATGTTTAAAATGGTCATCAAGATTTTTAGAAAAAATTAAAACATCATCTATATATACAAGCATCCAATCAAAATATGGTTTGAAGATATCATCCATGACTTTCTGGAATTTGGATGGAGCATTTTTGAGTCCGAAGGGCATGACATTCCACTCATAATGTCCTGCAGGAATACTGAAAGCAGTTTTGAATTTATCTTCTTCACAAATAGCAACCTGCCAAAATCCAGCTTTTAAATCAAACTTGGAAAATATCTTTGCTCCTGCAATTCTTCTGATTAAGTCTCCTTTATGTGGGATAGGATATGTGTCATCTGCTAAAACTGAATTTAGAGGCTTGTAGTTTATGACAAGTCTAGGGATGCCTCTAATTTGTTCTGCTCTCTTATTCACATAGAACCCATAACAGTTCCAAGGACTATTGGATTCTCTGATCAATCCTCTGTTAAGCAGTTGTTGGATCTCCTGTTGACACAATGTCCTATATTCTTTGCTCATAGGTATTGCTCTACTTTTGCAGGGCTTACCTTTGTATCCTTCTTTGTATGGCAATCTGATTGTATGTTGCTTCCTATGCCAGAAAGCATTTGGTTCTTCTGAACAACACTTCTTTGCCAATTTTTCTTTGAGTTCTAGAATCCTGTTCTTAACCTGTGGCTGTTTCAGCTGATCCTCAATTCTTAGCTGACTCTTCAGATCTTTAAGATCTGTTAACAAGGATTCTGCTTTGTCCAATTTTTGCATGGCTTGGACCATGGTGGAGACCCGAGGAGTAGAAACATAGGGGAGCTCAATTCTTTTTCTTGTACCCCTGGATGTGGGTACAGAGATAAAATATCCTGATTTATTTCCCTTTACTCTTGTAGAACCATGTGGTTCTACTGCAGCTAAAAAGACATTACCTAATATGCAATCAACAGGTATGTCTGCAATAGCAAATTTCATGTACACACAATGAGTATCAAAGCATAAAGAAGCTCTAGGGATTTCATATTTGAGCTTTTTGTTCCCTAATCCAACCAATTCTCTTTCTGCAGAAACCCAAAATTTTGTTGGGATGTTTTTAATATTCAGAATGTTAATATCAGCACCAGAGTCCAGCAGTGCAGTCATAAAATATACCTGATCTTGGATACAGATTTTTACCTTTACATGATGTTGTTGATATGTAATAGTAAATAATCGCATATCCTGAAACCCAAAGTGTGGATCTGGTCTCCCTTCTGCAATTTCAATTTCATTGTGCTTTGAGTCCCACTCTTCTTCTTCTTTGATCCTTTTTCCTTTCTGTAATTCTGCTATTTGTGCTTTAATAGCAGTGATTTCTGATTTAAGCTGGTGGATTTCTCCACTCACTTCACCCAATGTTAGGGATCTTATTTTCCCTGGCTTTTGATGATGCCTTTGAAAAGATTTGGTATTTCTTTCATATGAAGCATCAACAAATATTGGCTTCTTACCTGTATCTTTTGAAGCTCTGGATTTGAGCTGGTCCGTAAAAGCTTCAATCAGGCGATCTTTCATTGGCCCTTCTTCCATATTTCTGATCTGGGCTAAAATTTTCATCTCAGCTTCTTCTTCAGTGGATGCCATAAGGACTTTTTCTTTGACAGGCCTTGTTCTTTGTTCATCTTCGCTAGAGCTGTCAGAAACTTCAGAGTCATTGTAAAAAATATGGCATGCACATTCATCAGAATCTGAACAAGAACATTCTGATGTATCTGAATGACTAAATTGTCCCACATTTACTTGTATCTCCTCATCTGTACTACTGAAAGAGTCCAGAGATGAATCTTCTACCTGATGTTGTGCGGCAATATGGAAGTTTGGACAGTGTTCTGTGGGATGTAGTTTTGACTTACATCTGAGACAGGAAAATGAACTAGCATGTTCTTTTTTGACTTGTTTAGCTTTCTTGGCATATTCAGCTGTCTTTTTCCCTCTTTCTAATTTAGATTCTTCTCCCTGAGGACATCTAGACGCAGTATGTCCTGTCTGTCCACAAACCCAACATGTTATCTTGTTCCATTTTTCCTGTTTGGATGAGTGTAAATGAATATCAGAGGGATTATAATAATGAGTTTTTGGAATGTACCGATAATATCCTCTCTTTTTCGGGGCTTTATCCCTGGTGGGATATTTCCTTTTGCTTTTCGGGTAATTCCTTTTATTCTTATAGAAAGTCTCTTTAAATTCTCTTTTGGCCTTTTTCCTAGACTTTCTTCTTTTAACTAATGGATCATCAACTGTTAATCCATATTTACTGCAGATAGATATCCTGTCTGGCAGCTTAGATAATTTCTCTAAGGATTTGTTGACTCTTGAACTGGTACAAAGGCTAACTAGAGTCTTTGTAATGAGGGAATAAATTTCTCCCCATGTATGTGATTCATAAGGCAATTGGAAAATATCCTGCATTTTGAGATAGTCAACAAATCTGGAAGGTAGAGCAGCAAGATATACCTGTTTCCAAAGAAGATTTTTGGAGTCTTTTACTTCATAGATCCGCTGCATCCAGTCTCTATGAAAATCATCATATTGAGACATTTTATGGCATTTGAGGTTCATCAGAATAACCTCATGCTTATCTGCTATTTCAACTTCACAACCGCACCAATGCTCCAGAATCATTGATGTCAAGGCACCAATCATGTTGTTTGTTACAGTGCCATCTTGGTTGTGAATTACATCTCCCTTTTCGTCTTTTAAGACTTCAGCCTCCATAGTCTCAATCAGCTTTGGAGATGACTCTGCTTCCCACCATCTGAGAAGGGTACCTGTAAAACACTGAATGATAGTTTTACAAGCATCTACTTCTGATTTTCCTCTTAGACACATGAGTTTGTATTCTGTATACATGATGTCAATCATTTGACGAATTTGGCCTACACTCATGTTGTCTATATTCCATTCTCTATGGGAGTCAGGGAAAAAAGTATGTGCTTCAGGCATTTTCCCTTTTCCTTCTATATCAGGTGCAGAGTATCTGTTATATCTATGCTCAAGGGGCTGTCTATGCTCAAGAGGCTCATAAATCGGGAGAATTTGAGCTTCTGGTTCTTCGAATAAGGAAGCTATTGTGATCTTTTCAGATCCTTCTTCTTTAGTTTCCTTGGGAAACAATAAAGGGAATTTTTCCACATTTTTTATTGAATGTTCAATCTGGATATTTCTTCTGACCAAAAATGAATTGGGGACTGGCTTTTCTACTTTTGTGATCTGCATCTTATCAAATTTTTCATTTAAGCCAGTGAGGATTGTCTTAGTTATATTAATGTGACCAACTAGATTTTCTCCCAATTCTTCAATCTTTGTTAATGACTCTTTGGTGTATGACCGAGTCATGCTGGAGTCAAACTGAATGCTATTTAAACAAGAATTTACACTATTAAAAGAGGACTGTACAACATCAATCTGTTTCTTCACTTCATCTGATTTTGCAATATTCATTTCCAGACCCTTTAAAGCAGTGTTTGTCCAGTTTATCTGTTCACTGGCCTTTTGAATCCTTCCATCGATTCCTAAGGCATTGTCATCTTTTTGGACAAGAGGAATGGCTTTGGCTGCATTAGATTTTTCTCCTAGTATTATTCCTTTATATGGTGGAAAAGTAGTGGAGGTTTCCACTGTAGACCCATCAAGTGCAGTCCACCCATGCTTATCAGGAATATTGCTGGAAGAGCTACCAGTCAGAACATTTATAGGAGCTATCCTATCTTTCCAGGAATAAAAAGATATCCATTCATTATTATTCTCCATATATCTTTTCCAATCTATAGCCATTTTTCTCTTTTGGTCTGGGGTGTATCCTTTGTCAAATTCATCTGCCTGGGGATTTGTAAGTAAATCCCAATTTAGCATTTCTTTCATCCACTGTGCACTGATTTGCGACTTTGGACATCCATTCATGAGTGCAAAGAATTTATGCATCTCCATAACTGCAGGTTTCTTGTAGTCAGAGGGGATCTGTTTGAATCTACACTCAGGAATCAGTTCTGACATTTCTAATTTTCCCAATCCATATCTAGGCTTTGCAGGTCTCATCAGACAAATCATTTGTGTAAGCCTAGGATCTTCTTCTTCAATTGAATGCATCATGAGGACATGATCAGTATCTGGCTCAGACTCATGTGGAAAGGGTATGTCTGAACATTTAGGATTTGGACATGAACTGATAGAAGTGGAGGGAGGAGCAGTGCCAGTTCTGGGATTATGATGCAGATGGATGTTCTGTTCTGCTAGACTCAAAAGATTGATGATATTTGTACATTCTGGGCATCTTACTTCTAAGGATGAAAAATTTACAAGTTGGGCAAGTTCAAAAAGCTGTGAGTGACGACAAGAAGAGGATGACGAACAAGCAGTATCTACAGTAGAGGGATCTCTGTAATATTTTGACATTTTGCAGGCAGCTTCTATCCCTTGACGATCAATGGTTGATCTTCGCGGAAAAGATATGACTGCGCAAGAAGCATTCTCTGTGATATTGGCAGAAGTAATATTCATTGGAAGCTGAGGCCTGTAATGATTAACAGTCCAATGTTTTGGAAATTCTAAGGTTTCCCATTTTATCAAATGATGTTCAACTTTTTGATTTTTTGGATCTGTTTTCACAACAACACTTGACTTAGAATCTCGGCTTGGGGTGTGCCGTATGGCTGGCCACAGAGTGTTGGTATGTCTTAGACAGGCTTTTGTCTGGATGGCTACATTATTTCTCTTTTTCTTCATGTTAAATCCAGTGGTCTGGATTTGTAATTGTAGAATATCCTGGATAGTTTCATCAAAAGTATATACAGAGAAATTAGGAAAACAGTCGAAGTAGACTGGGCCATCAGACAGGGGAGCAACAATTCCACCAATAATAGAGTCGGTATATTTATTATGTGTCAGATCTCTGACAGTTGCAAGCACAAAAGTATTCAATCCTTTATGGACTAGCGGATTAATCCCTACTCTTATACATCCAAGATGTACATAATTTGTCTTTAGTTTTCTTGCTTCTGCTTGTAGAGATTTAGGATCGAGTAGTGGGATAGTCTGTATACTATCTGAATTTTCTTCTACTTGACTGACTGTTTCTTTAATACTGATTCTAGAGGCAGCAATTAAATGAAACGGAGCTAAATCACTATAGACTTCTGAGGGTGTAATATCTGGGAGAGCCCATCTAGCCGAAGGCTGACTTTCTTCATAAGTCTTTTCTACAGAATTTAAAGTTCTGCTTGAATTACTTTCAAACATTTCTTTAAGCATATTGTTTTCTGGAAGAGACTCTTCTTCAAGCTCTCTGAATGAGACTGACTTTCTGAATGAATCCATCCTTTGAAATAAAGAGTGATTTTCGAAGTACCAACCTTTGAACCAGACGTTACTGGCTCTGATACCACTTTCAGTAGGGGCTTCTGTCACAAGCTTGCTCTTTCTCTGTGTCTGTAGTTTCGAAAGATTTGTGATAGAACATTTTTTCTCCATTTTATTATAACAGGTCAAAGGATTAAATGCAGATGCGTAATTAGTTGGTGTGTGTGAGACACGTAATGCTAGTAGTGGGTGCTTGGAGTTCATCCAAAATTTAAACGAATTTATGCCAATTAAAATTCATCGAACCTTCAAACGAATTTATACTCAATAGTGGGCGCGTGTAGTTTGTTATCCGGTATATGGGTGTAGTTTGTTATAAACTCTGGTATATGGGTGTAGTTTGTTATAAACTCTGACAAGAAACCGACATATGTGCGTTCGCGTTAGTTATACGTCAAGTTTTTTATAATTTATGCCTAGTGTTTATTGAACTTTTCAAACGAATTTATGCCGAGTAGTGGGCGAGTGTAGTTTGTTATAAATTCTGACAAGAAAGCGGCATATTCCAGTTTTACAATGTCCAGGACTGTTCGCGTTCGTTATATTATCTGACAAAAACAATGTACTACTGGTCTCCGGTATGCTACTCGTCTCCGGTATGTATGGCAACTTACTACACTCTGGTCTCTGGTATGTATGGCCGCATGTAAAACAGAACCACCATGCTGAAATTTGTTATATTAAAAAACAATTATCACGCTCTCATAATGGTGTGATATATTAGGGAAATCATTAAAATTGGGAGTCGAAGAAATCTTTAAAGGGCGTGGGAAGTACATATAACCATCCAAGAAAGAGGATAAATCGCTATATAAATATATATATCTCCATTCTTATTATTTTGCTATGTTTTGGTCCTCTTCATTCTATGTTCAGATTGGCACGTGTGTACTTGGATGTGGTTGGTTTGAGTCTGAGTGAGCGAGTAAGTTTGTGGTTTGAGTCTTTCTCGGTTAGCATGGTTTGTGTGAGAATTTACCACTTTTGAGTTTATGGAGATAAATAAATGTATCCATGGATATTATCTAATTACATTTATATAGTATGATTTTAAGCTTTACCATGTTAAGATTCTTTTTTACCAATTTGATTGCAAATGTTGCAGTTTAACTATGTTCGGTGTTCATGTCATCATATGTTGCACGGAATGGTAACATTGATTCTTAGGATGAGCTCAATGAAAGAGAGGAGAGACTAGACTTAAATATAATGTAAACCTGTCAACATCCTTCACAACAACTTCAAGCTACAAGTATGCAATACCTTTCATTCTGATTCAAGAGTTTCCCAAAAATAGTTTTTTGAATTGCCATGAATCTTCCATGTCTACTAAATTTATTAATTTAGGAATAATAGTTTCCAAAACCACTTTTAATAATTGAACTACTTCCAAAAAACTTCACCAATATGTCTTAATTTAATAAATTTTTTAAGTGATTATCGTATCTTTATCTAATTAACTCTTTTATTGTTCTCTATCCATGTTGAATTAACTCTTTATTGGTTTCATGCTAGTTTAATCTATCCATCACGCATAACCGACTGATATTTTATTGTTCTTTATCCATGTTCAATTAATTTTTTATTGGTTTCATACTAGTTTACTCAATCCATAATGCATAATAGGTTGATCTTTGCTTGTGGAATTTTGTTGAATTAAAAGTTGTTTTTATTTCCATCAACTTTACCCGGCCATTTAATTAGTTGATTGACTGGGCGATACAAATTTTCCATCATTTTAGCTCGCCTGCTTTTTTTGAAAGATAAATCTTACTTTTTTCACACATTTTAAATTATGAGCAATTTCTTATTAATATTCTTCTCTTCTCACACCCAATCGTAGTTAGTCCTCACCCATAACTAGGAAATTAAATTTTCTTCTAACATATAAACACAAATAACAACAAAATTTGAATGTTTACAATTTCAAAACACCGTTATGTTCTCTTATGGTATAATGGTGATCAATTAGTTGAAACGGAGCACTATAGGTGCCCTATAATGGTCATCAATTAGTTGAAACAGAGTGCTACAAGTATATTGTCTTGATGCACTATTATATTAAAAACACATCTTTAAGAGAGAAAGTATTGAAGACAATGACCAACTAGCATACAATACTGTTTTTTTTGTAATTTGTGTTGAAGCCACCCTAACATGATTTGCTCCAAAGCTATTTGCAATTACATTTGAGACCGCATCAAACCATAATATATGAAAAATTAGAATAGTATTATTAAATATAGAAGATGGCTGGTATTGTTCCATCCTACTTACCTCTATGACCAGTGGAGGTTTTCCAAAGTCTTGTGGTTGTATGTTAATTATATTTGGGCTCTACAGAATTTAGGTCTATGGTAATTGTGATTTTGGTTTATTTTATCTTTCACAGATTTTATATAATTTCTATATTGATTTTAGATAGTTTTGGGGATTACGAATAAGCATTGAGGTTTCTTAGTGATCACTCAAAAACGTTTGATATTATTTATATAAATTTGATTATTTAAATTGTTGTTGGCATAATTAATTATTTATATTGCATTTTTTTGTGTGTAGGTTGTTTGTTGGATTAACATTTATGTATTGATATGTGAATTATCATTGTAAAGAAATATGAGAGTTTGTAAATATTGTATGACGTGGTGTAGGAAATCTAAAAATTTGTAAAATACTATTATTTTTTCTTTTTATGTTTTTGTTAAGAGGATAAGGAGG
>APFE030916078.1:10721-21849 GCA_000404065.3 Pinus taeda
ATAAATATAACATTAACTACTATTATTAACAAATGGGCGGTTGTTGAATACCACAACAGCACCCCAAGCCCTTAGGAACTAGCCTAGGCGGGGGCACCTTACCCTTCCCCACCCATGCTTGTAACCCTGGGCTGCTAGGGTCGATTCCCAGAATTATACCTTTGTGCCTAGGGTTGATTCCAGGAATCAACGCTCAGTGCCTCGGGTCAATTCTCTGAATCAGGGTCGATTTTTGGAATCAGCCTTGGATGCCCAGGGTGGGTGAGGGCTCCCCTTGTCAAAGACTACAACCAGGAGGCCCAATTATGGGAATCAACCCTAGGTGCCCAGGGCCCCTCAGCCACGGGCCTGTGTGGGGGTAAGCTAGGCACCCGCACCCAGGCACGTGACACAAGGTCCTTGGGAGCCTAGGGTTGATTTTAGGAATTAGCCCTGTGCACCCAGGATCGCAGTCCAAGGGCCCTAGGCGCCTAGGGTCGATTCCGTGGGAGCCTAGGGCCCTTTGGCTGCAGACCAGGGTGTGGGAGGGATAAGTTGTCTTAGGCTAAGATTTGAAAAGGGCTATACTTTTAGCTTTTAAAATAAAAATTACTCTTGTAATAACGACTTTCATTCAAGTGTTCATTTTAAAAGTTTTTTTAGTCATATAATTTATTCATAATGTCATAGTTGAAATATGTTGAAAATTAAGGTTTTTTAATTTCATGGTAAAAAAAATGATCAAAATTTTAAGGTTTTTATGAGTTATTATAGTTTATATTTAATGCTAGTGTTGAAAACAATTACAATTTTGGGTTTTTTTAGAGTCATGATAATTTATCTTTAATGACATGGATGAAAATTGTTGGAATTTTAAGGTTTTTTGGGTCCTATTATTTTATCTTTAACACCATTGCTAAAAAAATTTGAAATTGTACCCCAATTTTTTTTCTTATTCTAGCATCAACACTTTTCATTTTTAGTGTGTTTTTTTCATCTTTTTTACATAAAAAAATTGGTTTTTACTTCCATTTTAAAATATGTTGAAAATTTACCCTTAAAAAAAATCATCGTTCCAGAATACACACTTTTCATTTTTGGGTTGTTTTTCATGTTTTTTGGGGTTTTTTGGCTAGAGTTCTTGTTTTGAGTTTACAATTCCCGTTTGAAAGTTTACATTGTGATAATCCACAAAATATGTAGACTATCAAACCTTAGAGGCAAAGTATGTTGCATATGTGAATAACACGAAAATGATTGGAATTTGGGTAAATAGATCACTGATCAGAGCTCAAAATAGGTCCGATATTTCCATAAAAAATCAATCAAGGTGTTATGTAATTCAACCATCATCCTTTGCTTCAGACATTTACCATATATATTCTAATGAAATGAAGATGAAAGAACCAAATCCTTGTCCAATCTGATGTGAGTAGAAGTGACCACAATACCACATAACAAATCTACAAGAATATATCCTTAGAATGCTGAATAGATCTCAATATCAAACCTTAGGCGTACTGTACATACTTTGTTTCTTTATCACAAAGATAAGCCACATATATGAAAGTAATCTTACTCAGAGGTATCCTCACTAAAAAATGATCGAATATCAGATGTTATAGCACTGATACAAGTATTTTAGAGGGTTAACATGCCACAGGCCGGATCTTATATAAATTTTCTTCCAAAATTATAAAACCGTCTTAGTTATATGTGAAGATATGCCTCAAATCTGTGTCTTTTGAAGGTCAAAAGATTCAGATAGGGCCGAAAGCCTCCACCGCAGACAATCTCAAATTTTCCCTTACACAAATTCATTTAGAAGGGTTAACAAATTATTTTGTTAGATTTTAGGCTTCTGTGGAAGTTTTTTACAGTGGTATGATCCGAATTATCCACAGTTTTGTGTTCATTCTGTCGACGTTTCAAACCCCAAAGAGGGTCCATCATCAGGACTAAGGTGTAGATGAGGATCAAATGGCCTTAGACAAAATCCATACCCAAGCAAATATCTAGAACCAAAATAAAAGAAATTAAACTAGATCAATCGCTTCAGAATCACAATTCTTTAGATGTAGCATTACTCCACAAAGGTTGTAGAGATACTCTTCCTTATGCACAATTGTTTATTTAATTTGAAGGGATAAAGTGCCCTAATTATACTAGATGTGGAGGCCTTAGGAAGGAAGCCGACTTGGACTTTTGGAGGGAAATATAATTTCAAATTTTCATATTGGAGCCAAAATTTGACTTCTTCTTGGAGGGCAACTTATCTTGGCAGCCAAATTTGATAAAAAATAATTTAATTAAAATTCCCTTAACCATTTGGTAAGCACATATAATTAGGATAATCTCAGCATTGATTTATTTTAATATGCTTGAATTAAAATTCCATTGACCATCCAATTAATAAGATATCTGTAAGAATTTCTTTAGGGCTTATTGACCACAAATGGGGTTTCAACACTTTGACAAGACATATCTCCTCAACCAATAGGACCTTAGTGATGTGCGACCTATCATTGGAATTGACATGATGAGGGTAATCAAATGAACACAATTTTGCTAGAAAATAAACTAATATCCATCCTAAAAATCTTCATCAAGTGCGAGGCTTCTAGGGTTTCCCTTCCTCTTCCAGGGCTTCTTATTATTTGGAGCTTTCAATTAATGAAAACTAGAGGACTATCAAGAGCGTTCAAGGATTGATGTTGGAATCAAGGACAAAACCATTCAAGAATACCCCCCTTGTCATTGATGGCAACATGCATACTCCGCTTGTGAATACTACTCCCCTTGACTCCATGCCTCTGATCTTCCTTTCCTGATCTCTCTCCTCCTTTGAAATCAATGGAAAAGGGTTACTCCCCTTAAAAAAATAATTTATCTGAATGTTGGGAAAACTTTTTAATTCTGGTAAGCTCCATCATCAGTATTAAAAAAATGTGTTTTGGATCGTCTCAAATTAACCAAAATGTGAGGAATTATGTGTCAAGTGTTGAGTGTCTTTTATAAGAGATTTATGAGGTTAATTAGTTATTTAAAACACATATACAACAAGTAAGTTTTAAAGAAGTAAAACACAACAACTCATAACACAAATCTGATAAAGGAGTTCACCCCTCTTGGGCTACATCTCCGTGGACCTGCTTCAATGGCTAGGCCCTCTTTAGATTAATGGTCAATTTTTTGATTACATGCATCTATAGTGCTCCAATGGCTTTGTAACCTACTCCATTGGATTTATAAGACCCTAAAACCTAAAAAGTGACTATCCAAGCTTTGCAATTAGACTTCAGTTGATCTAGGCTTGACCTCCTCTCCTGGTGGCCCTAGGCTTCCTTAAACTTCAACGTAGCAAAATCACATACAAAAGTGCCTTTCTACCTCTGCAACATGTTCCATTATGTTTAGAGCATCCAAATAATTTGGGAATGACTCTTTCTGAGCCAAAATTGGTTGAATAATGAAGAAGTTATGGTCTCTTCAGTTTTCCCTAGGAAAACTCCACCAAATTTGAAGAAACTCTAGTTAACTCCGCCAAAAATGGAGGAATGCTTATTTTTCAGACCTGTAAAACTGTCGCCTACTAAATTCAAAATTAATTGATGGATAAGTATGGTTTAATTACCCCTAAACTCGCTTAGCGCATTAAACGCGCATGGTTTATAAGCACTGGCCCTTGGTTTTGAGTGTTTGGTCATATCGGAGGGGGCTGGCCCTCTCCTCCCCCCAACCGCTACATGCTTAAAATTTAAATACGAAATGCACCCTTGTTAAGTAACATGGTGGTGGCATAGTGTTAACACTTGGTGCTTGTGCGCACAAGGTCGCAGGTTTGACTCCGTTGACCTTCCAATAACATTTTACCATTGCGCACTAATTTTGTCAAACCTTTGGGGAGGGACCCATGGTGGCCTCCAGGCTTACCACATGTCACCTTCTCATTGATCCTCCCTCATCCAATGAAAAATTCCAACTCACCAAACTATTGACCAATCAGAAAATGCCACTTGGCGTGACCTCATTGGTCATTGACCAAACCTTTGACCTGCATAGTCACCTGCCATTCCAGCAGTATAGATTGCTGACTGGGCAGTGAATGAACTTTTTTTGGAAAATTCCTCTCTTTGGAAAAGTGGAAAACATTCTCTATATTTCTCATATGTACTCCGTTTTGAGTGAAATGAGTTGCGTTGGGATCGTGTCGCAGAGACAGACATGGTCATTCATGTTTTGAGTGATTCTGAGCACTTTGATTTTTGAGAAAAAATTCGCCCCTAATCCAAATTTCGATCAGTCTTCATGTAATAAACTTCCTTTCTCCCCCTGGCATGTTATTCCTTTCATGACCTTCCACAATTGAGTTTTCTTGTTGCTTCACTGAACACAAAGCCCATAATGCTATACACAACTCTGATGACTTTTGTCGTATACCATTTACTATCTTGTTATTTAGACTCCCCCTATTCAACATCTAAAGGACAGGGAGCCTTCAGCTGAATTGTTCAAAATGATATATGAACCTATGTTGTTTTAGGATCACCATCCTAAATCTTGATACGTTCTTCTCCACCTATAGATTCATCATGATCTTGTCTCTTTTCAATTCTTGAAAGCATGACCTCTAGGATTTGTTCATTTATTTGTTCTTCTTGTTCTTGTTTTCTTCTCCAAACATTATCATTCTTGAAATTGGTGTTTTCTCTCATGGAATACTTCATCATTCTCTTGCAGTCTTGAGCCATATGTCTATAGTTGTTGTTAGAAAATTATATATTACAGAGCAATGGAACACATAAAATATATTGCAGAAATACAAACATAGAAAACACATAAAACAAGAGAGACACAGATATACGTGGTTCATCCAATTTGGACTATGCCCACAGGAAACAACCAATCCTTCCTTTTATATTATCCATCAAACTGAAGAGATACAACCTACATCAGATCCGGTGTAATTCCCTCTTAGCTCTCACACAATATCCTCTCTCTTTCTCACTCAAAATACATATCTACATATACGCAATACAATTCCCTCATACATAGCGAGGGGTTTCCTTCTAGGGAAAAAAGCCATAAATTAAACATAACTTCTACCACCATATCTCTGCCTAATAAATGGCCCACATTGACTACAAAATTACAACATTTTACAATGAAATTTTACATCTATTTTTAGCTTCGGGGGCACTGCCCACAATCCCCCGCCGGGGGTGTTCCTAAAGATCGCTGCCACCTCCCTTGGACCCCCCTTGCAGCGCAAATATTATGGGTGATGTTGCTGCCACATTACGAATTGGGGGTCCAATGCGGTGATACCTATGAATAAAGAAGATAATTAGGCTCCACACCCAACAGTTGTGACATTTGAAGCATTCTACATGGTACTTGAAAGACGTTGCAACTGGGTATATGCCTTGTGTTCCTGCGAACTTGCTTATAAGATTTTGATAATGACTTTGATAGTCATTCTTGTCATAAATTCTACAATCCTTGGCCTTTTGCACAAATTTAGTACGTGAATCATACATTAGCCAAGAAATATGCTAGAGTACCCGGAGGGGTGAAAATATTCTGGGTGGTACAACTCTTTTTTAGGCTTCATCTTGTGTCCTCTCTACTACAGGTTGTTGATTCTGCTTTCTCTAATTCTCTTTGGAAGGCGTGCAATATTCCTTCTTGATGGAACTCTTGATGACACTTGAACAACTTTTCTACTCTGCTTATTTTTTTTTTCTGCTGTCATGGAGCTTGAGCCCTTCTCAACATGGGAGAGTTTGTAACCTAGTCCGAATTTATTGTTGCACGGTCTTTGACTTCTAAGGATTTCATCCAAGACTTTGGAGTCATTCGCAAAGTTTTGCTGGACATTTTTTCTTTGTGCTTCCTTTCATAGATAGATAATATTTTCTTCCAAATCTTCCTTTTCCCTGGCATTTTATTCCAATTCCCTTTTGAGTGATTCTTCAATTTTTCTGGCGAATTCTAACTATGCTTTAAGATTGATGATAATATTCTCTAACTCTTTAGGCTTCTTGTTGAAACTTTTCGCTTGTTCCTTTAGCTTTCTTAACTCAGCTTTCAATGCTTTAACATTTCTTCTTTCCACCTTAAGGTCATTTAGGGCATTGATAAGTTCTCTTTCAAGATCAAACTTGCATTCTTCTTCTTCATCTTCTTCTTGTTCTTTATGAGATTCCTTTTGGTTATCCCTTTCCATGAATAATACTGTTTCTGTTTCATTTTCATTGTGGCTATCGCTCTCTTCTTGAGAAGAAGAGCTACCTTCATTTGGGAAGAAACTTTTCTTGAAGCCTTTTATTTTACATTGCCTCTTATATCTTCTTTGATTCTTCTTCGCTTTCCTTGGAGTTTATTCTTCTTGATTATTTGAACTCTTTTCACAAGGACATTTTAAAGTGAAATGACCAACTTCATCACAATTGAAACACTCCAAGGGAATCTTACCTTTGTACTTGTCAGTTCCTCTCTTCAACTTCCTCACAGAATTGGCAATTTTATCATCTAAAACTTCACTATAGCTAGAACTGAGGCTTGGATTTGATTTATTTTTCTTACCTATTTTATTAGATGCTGTAAAGGTTACTTCTCTTTTGGATGGGTTCTCCTGTTGTATTCTCATTTTGTATGTTGTAAATATTCCATGTAGCTCATCCATGTTGATATTCTCTAAGTTTGATATTTCTCCTAGCATCAAGATTTTGACGTCAAATCTCATTAGGAGTGATCTCAATATCTTTCGGGAAATTACCTTGTTTTCCATTGGTTTTCCCAATGCTTGTATGGCATTTACTACATCATCAACCCAAAGGAAATAAGATGCAATATTCATTAGAGAATTTTTGAGATAAAAAATGGGCCTAAAAAAAAAAATGTACAACAAAAATAAACTTAATAAGAACCAATAGGATTCAATATTATGATCTTAACAGTGGGGGATAATTCACCATTTTTGGAGTAGAAAGGTAAAAAGATAAAAGAATAAAAGAAATTTGTTTTTTCAACTCGTATTTTCAACTTATCTTCCTACGATTTTACTCAAATTTCAAGCAGGAGCACTCGTTGGAAGAAAAAATTAGTTTTGCATGGAGTACCCTTGTTGCATACTTTTGATGGACCTTACTACGAAAAACACGTGAAATACATGGAAAAAATGTGATTGCAATCACGTTTTTTCATGTATTTCACATTTTTGTGAAGCAGGGTCCATTGAAAGTATGGAAAATGGGTAACCCATGGATGAAAAATTAAAGTTTGCATCCAGCTGGTGCTCTCGCTTGAAACTTGAGTAAAATCATAGGGAGATAAGTTGAAAAGGTATTTTTTTTTCTTTTTTCCCTCCAAAACTTGATGAGGTAATATAATATTATTTTATTATTTCCACTATTATTTTATAATATTCCTTAGGACGCCCATTTTAGACAAAAATTCTCTAATGTTCGTCTTCTTTCATTCTTCACTGTTCAAATTGTCCTCTGAAGGTTTGACACTTGGCCTCCTTTACCCTTTTTCCCCTTCATATATGTTTTGGAGCTTATCCCAAATGTCTTTGGTAGATGTGCAATGCATTAATTTAATATACACTAACTCTGTTAGACCATTCAAATAGTATTTCTAGCTTTATCATTACTATCATAAAGCTTCTTAATGGCATCATCTGTTGGAGGATTTGAGGGTTCCCTATGTCTAGTCATTAAAAAGTGACAAACATCATATACCCTCGCTTGCACATATGCTTTCACCCTTCCACTCCAAAGCACATAGTTTTTTCCATTAAGTACTAGAACTCCAATCTTTGTGCACTCCATGATATCTCTTTCAATGGTTAAAGTGCTAGTGAAGGAACCTACTTTGATACCATTTTTTGGAAATATGTGAGGGGGGTGAATCAATGTTTCATTTCAACCAGTTGATTTTAACTTCACAGAGCATCGATTATCATTAGGATTAGATTAAAAACATAAGTTAGCATCAAATCACATGAAGAGATAACAACACCATTCAACAATTCACAACATCCAAGATAGTAGACAAGATATTTTAAGGTGGAAACCATTTCAGAATAAAAACCACTGAATGCTTCTTAATATAGGTCTTCGAAATTTACATCAATAGGAAGCTTCAACTTCTAAGATATTTTAGCATCAACTGAAGGAGGCTCCAACCCCTTGGTTTACAGGCTCTAACTTGAAGGAAGATCCAGCTCCCTGATTTAATAGCTCCAACTGGAAGGACTCTCCAATGCCTTGATTTACTAACTCCAACACCCTAATTTACCAACTCCAATTGGAAGGACCCTCCAATGCCCTACATAGGCTTCAACCTTCCCTATCACCACCCTACCCACCTAAATGCATCAATGATTTGGTGAAATAATGATACCTTAACTGCATTAAGAAAATCAACATGGTATCAGAGCTTTAGTGAATGAGGGAACATTGAGATCACCTTGACAAAACCCTAGAAAGCATTTTATTCAGGTCCTTCTTGAAGATTGGTTTTTATGGCTTCTTCTATGAAATATGAAAACAAGATAGAGGGATCATCTAATTTTAGAGTTTGGAAAGTTAGAATATATATTCTTCTTTCCAAGGACAAGGTGTTAGAAATTGTGACAAGAAAGGTTTTTGAAGCAAAAGATGATGCAGGAAAAGCAAAGTTCAATATTGATGACTAGAGATCGTTAAGATGTGGAAATTAAATCCCTTACATCTTGTTTCAAGAACAAAGGAAAGAAGAAGTTTGGACCTTAGTACAAGAATTCAGGAAAGAGATCTTCTTCCTCTAAGAATATGAAAGACTTATCTAAGATCCAATGTTACGTATGTAAGGAATATGGACATTTCAAGAGAGATTGTCTTAACATGGTTAATAACAAGAAGAGAAAAGGGAAGCAACATGCTTATGTAACTAATGCTGAAGACGAAAACCTATAGAAGGTCAAAGGTGAAAATGATTTATTTTACTATTATGGTTTGACGGGTTTCTTTGTAGATGATGATGACATGTGGATGGTAGATAGTGGAGCATCATGGCACATGATCAGAGAGTGTGAGAATCTTTCAAGAATGATAGACAAGAAGTGTCTCAAAGGGTTGAACTGGGAGAAAATAAACTTATTATGCAATCAAAGGAGTTGGAAAGGCATCCATAGAGTTGGAATCTAGTAACAACGTGCATCTCAATAATGTTCTTTGTGTAACATGTTTGAAAAAGAATCTTGTCTCTATTTCTTATTTAGAAGATAAAGGAGATAGAGTTTCTTTTGTGGATGGAAAAGTACTCGTTTAGTCTAAGGGCTCTAGTATAGATGATGCTAGGGTCATTGGGATTTGTGATGGAGGACTGTATATACTTGTAAGTCAGCCATATTAGGCGAAATAAATCCAAGAGAGTTATGACATAGAAGGTATGGATATATTGATTTATAACATTGCCTAAGTTGAGTCAAATATTGTCAGGGGTTCCTAAACTACAAATAAAGAATGATGGTGTATGCAAAGGATATTCTCTTGGGAAGAACAACATGAAACCATTTCCAAACAATGATAACAGATGTAAGGATGCTGTAGAATTGATACATTCTGATGTATGTGGTTCGATGCCCATGGAATCGCTTGGTAATTCATTGTACTATCTGAGATTTATTGATGAATTCTCCCACAAGACATGGATATATCTCTTGAAGACTAAGGATGAGGTATTTTATAAGTTCTAGGAATTCAAATATGAAGTGGAAAATTTATAGGTAGAAAGCCGAAGGTGGTAATATCTGAAAATGGAAGAGAATACACCTTGAAGGAGCTTGTTTCTTTCTGCAAGTAGGATGCAATTAAGAGGGAGATATTTGTCCTCTATAATCCACAAAAAAATGGTGTAGCAGAAGGGAAGAATTTTTCCATTGAAGAATCTGTCAAGGCCATGATACATGAATTGGACTTGTCATTGTTCTTATGGGGGGAAGCGTCACACATAACTATGTACATTCAAAATAGAAGTCCTCATAAATTTTTGGAAGGTATGAATCCTAAAGAAGCTTTCTCTAAAAAGAAGCCAGAGGCTGGTCACATGAGTATCTTTGGTTGTCTTATATATATTCATGTTCCTAAGGATAAGAGAGACAAGCTTGAACCTTCAGGAAAGAAAGGCATATTTTTTTCAGATAAAACGAATCGTAGAAGGCTTAAAGAGTATACATTATAGAGAAATGACAAATTGAGGTTAGTCGAGATGTAACCATAGATGAGAAAGTGGCATATTGGAGGTCTAAGTCTCCATAGATTCCTTGGATGAAGTGAGGCAAGATGCCTCAAGGAGGATCATTTGAGTTCTCGTAAATGTACTAGAAGGCTATAAGGGCCTCAGGAACCATCAGACTCAGCCACAGTTCAAAAGATCAAGAAGATACCAATATGACTTAGATCCACATTAGAAGAGGCAAAATCACATGCAACTCCTGATGGCACATCTAGAGAGGTGAAGAAACCAAAGAGGTTCTCAAGTAGAAATTCCTTATTGATTCAAATTGCAGATTGTAATATGATAAAACAATTGACTTGAATCTACTCTAGACATCAACAGAAACAATAATTGATCGATGAAATCATGATGCATATAAGAGAAATAATTCAATCACACATAACACAATGATTTTTTGGGGAAAGGCACAACTAAAAACCCCTACTATTTGTATATTGAATTAATAAAAAAAATGAGAAGATTATAATGTTGTGCTCAAGCCCGAGCAACCTCTGCACTATCTCTATCTATCTCACTGCTTCTGAGACAAGCTAAAGCTAATACTTAGACAATTTTTCCACCTGCCAAGATCTTATTTCCTTGTGTTGTTCCCTTGGGAATCAACCCATATTTAATTGGGAAATTCCACAATTATGAATTGCGAAATCCTCATAGGCCTTCCTCTAATTGCATGCACCACCTGCACAATTCAGATGATTATACAATTGATAGTACTGTTGAAAATAATACTGAGAGGGGGGGTGAATCAGTATTATCTAGTTCTTTTACCAAATCTTCCTTATTTACACTTTGAATTGTTTTTGCATATCAGTACCATAAAATAATGAGCATGAACAAGAAAAACAGATAGTCACATCAA
>APFE030916079.1:0-45331 GCA_000404065.3 Pinus taeda
ATTACATGCTTATTGTTCTTGATTATGTTTATGTTTTATCATCAAATAAATGCCAAAAAAATAAAAATCACAAAAATACAAAAATGAACACAAGATATAGGCTCCAAACTAGGGAAAACCTCTCAAAGGGGAAAACCATAAAGAACTTATCTTCTTATAGAATCAACTTCAAAGGAGACTTCCAGGACAAAATATTAGACCAAGGCTTCCACCAAGAACCAAGCCAACTAACCATCGTCCTTCTGTAATGAAATTGAAGAATAATAGCCTTTACATCTCATCATAAAAAGTCTGCAAAACCTTCCTGAAGTTTTTAGACCTATTGCATGACCATAAACCTAGCCCTCTTGCATGTGTGAGCTGCTACAGAGATAATAAAGATTTTTGAACATACTAGAGCTTGACTCCTTCGCTAGGCTCTTCTATCCTTCCTAAGACTCTCACATGTATCCTTGTTAGGGTCTAACCCTAACCCATTTATTTATGTAATAATCCCAAGGGGCCTCATCATAGTCATAGTTAGTTATTTGATTCAATAAAACCCATAAGAAATTATTCACATTAATAATAATTGTAAGTGGTTGACCCACATTATAGAAAAGGGACCACAATTAGTTAAAAATGGGCCATAGTTAATAAATAAAGTGGTTAACCCATATTTTGCAAGGGACCACGAGTATTTAGGGTTTTGGATGTCATCAAGCTACAAAAAGTCTTATATAACGTGGGAAGAATCATCGATTTTTATTGTAATTGAGCTATGTACTTTTGGAGGTTTCCCCCTCGAAGAGGCAAGTGAACATTGTATTATTCTTATGAATAATAAAATACCTTTGTAGCTTGTCTCAATTCATATGATATTTATATGTTTTTGGAAATATTGTTTCATATTTCTAGCATTTTGTTATTCTCATAGGTCAAGTGCATAAGAAGTGTTATTAGAGCACTTTCTAGTGCGAGTTGTACCTCCAATTTTGGCATTTATTGATGAAGTAGAATTAAATGTAGTTCCCTTCGATGTATGTGGAGTGGTGTTTGGAAGTCCCTACATGTTGATGCAGGAGCAGACGACTCAGAGAAAAGCCTGCACTTTCTATGTTTTTTTTCCAGTTTAAAAATATGTTTTTTTCTTAGTTAAAAATAGGAAAGTAAAAAAAATTATGTAAATATTCTTTTCCCTAAATAAAAGGATAGAATCGGGATAAGAATTTCTATGTTTCCAGTTAAAATTAGGATAAGGATGGGGAAAAACTTCCAGCTTTATATCATTATGTAAAAGAGGAAAAATCCTGTTTTTTTTCTAGAAGATAAGGTCTCAGAACATCTATTGTACATATCCATTATTATTATAAATAAAACTGCAGCTGAGCTCTCATCTCATCGAGAGAGAGGGAGGAGCGTACCAGAATTATTGTTATGAAAATTTCTCTCGCCGTTTGGAAGATTTCTGTGGTATTGTGTTAAATTGTATTCATGCATCCAGTAGTTAATTGACTGTGTGTCTTGAATATAATATGTTGAAATATGTTGAATGTTGTATATAATATGTGGAAAGTGTAGCTCTGTTTTGGTTGAGTGGAACGGTGTCGAGCCGTGTATATATTCATACATATAAATAGTGTTTAATTCCAGCGCAGCAGAAACGTGGATTTATTGATATTTTTTTCAGCTGTGCGTATTACTAAGAATTGCGTGGAGGAGGGTTATTGATATATAAGCCAGAACATTTGAATGTTCCATGGGTTCAAAGAACCTGCGAGTTGAGTTTTGTGTAAACTGTTGTGCGTACTGCTATAAATTTTATGAAAGCTGGTTCATGGATAATTCTTGTGTCTTGTTAAACAAATGTGCGTTAAGACTGTGGGGGTTTATAATGAGAATTGCTGGGCATAATTAGAATTATTGTGCGTATATTAGATTGGGAAGAATATTAGGCTTGCACAGTATATGAAAGACTGTCAAATACCACGCTGTCAGGTTGTTTGGAAGGAGCGCGTGGGTTCCTCTATTTTTTTTACTGTGCGTATAAAGGCGTAAATTGGCATGTTAATTGCAGTATAAGGTTGAGTTGAAGATCCTGGCTTGCAGGCTACGAATAGCCTGTCATCAAGTGGTATCAGAGCCTAGCTCTGTTTTCATTGAAGAGTGATTGCTTTGTTTTGTTGAAGAATTGAAGTGTATTTTTGATTGAAAGGAAGATCAGAATTTTTTTATCTGATATGCAGAATACACAATTGCAGTGGAGAGGATTGCAGAGAAGACAAGATCATGCAAGAGCTTAAAGGTGAGATTATTTTTTTGATTTGAAATTTATGAATTGAAGTTTATGGTTGCAGAGAAGTGGCAGTGAACCTGAAGAATCCAATAAGGAATTGGATAGAGAGAACAACTGAAGTGTTCTCAGGAGAGATTGGGAGATTGCGGAAGCCTAGAAGGAGCAAAGGTGTTGCTCAGGAAGAGGGGTTCCAGATGGAGGACCGTGCTTACCAAAAGACTAAGTGAGGAGAGCTTAGTGAGGTAAGATTGCAGCCAGGAGGACTAGCTGTTGCAGAGGCTTGTTGCAAAGGAGCTCATGAAGAAAGACGAGCAGAAGATGACTACTAATAGTCATAGCAAAGGTTCAGGAAAAAGCCACAGTAGAGGATAGAGGATGCCAAGGTAAATGGCAAGAAGATGAGTCAAGAGGAAGTTGAAATGGAACAAGGAGAATTTCTGGAAGATAGTGAAGATGAAGACTTGAAGACTAAAACTTCAAGTAAGGACAAAGGGGCACATGGTTTTAAATCTGACAATTTGTGTATGTTTGCAGGTGAAAGACAATTGGCTGATATTGTCATGAAGAAGGAATCTAATCAGGATGTTGATGCAGAGAAAGAAGGACCAGCTAAAGATTGGTCAAGAGTTTTTGAAGGAATAAAAGGTTATATGACGTTTCCAAAATCTACTCCTAATGAAGTTATTGAACTATACAGGAAACTAGATCTTCAGAGAAGAGAACTGGAGAGACAGAGAACTCATGCACACGTTAATTTGCTGAGGAAACAAAACAGGGAAGTTTTCATGAAGGACAGTCATGAAGCAGAAGATGGTAAGAAGGCGAGACTAGCTGACAGTCTCATGATGAATACAAATCAACATGTTGAAATACTGCAAGAGAAAGCTGAGGAGAAAGCGAGTGAAAATTTTTTGGATCCTGAAAAATACTTGGAGCTGCAGAAAAAGAAATTAGTGACTGAAGAGACAAATGAGACCAGTGGGTCTTGTGATTTTAATGCTAACAATTTGATTGTGCTTACAGGTGATGAGCCAAAGGATGTTGCAGAGGGACAGGAAGCTTGGGAGGCAGCAACATCTATGGCGGCAGAAAAAGCAGCTTCTATGGCGGCAGCTGAATTAACAAAAATTGGGAACAACGACAACAAGCTGGACATATAAATTGAAGAAATATGGCAGCTAATGATGCAGCAATCAAATTGGAGGAAAATAGAAATAGCAGCAAGCAAGATCAATCAGAATTTGAACCTGATTGATAGAAAGAAGAAAATGGAGGAAAGGACAACAGAAATACAGCGGCAGCAAAGGAATAAAGCATTTGGACAGTTGCAGAACAAAGTGTGGGATCCTGGAAGAAAAGAACAAGGACTAAAATGCATGATCAGGAGATCATGATCATTTTTCAACCTTGGGAGTCTGATGCAGGAGCAGACGACTCAGAGAAAAGCCTGCACTTTCTATGTTTTTTTTCCAGTTTAAAAATATGTTTTTTTCTCAGTTAAAAATAGGAAAGTAAAAAAAAATATGTAAATATTATTTTCCCTAAATAAAAGGATAGAATCGGGATAAGAATTTCTATGTTTCCAGTTAAAATTAGGATAAGGATGGGGAAAAACTTCCAGCTTTATATCATTATGTAAAAGAGGAAAAATCCTGGTTTTTTTCTAGAAGATAAGGTCTCAGAACATCTATTGTACAGATCCATTATTATTATAAATAAAACTGCAGCTGAGCTCTCATCTCATCGAGAGAGAGGGAGGAGCGTACCAGAATTATTGTTATGAAAATTCCTCTCGCCGTTTGGAAGATTTCTGTGGTATTGTGTTAAATTGTATTCATGCATCCAGTAGTTAATTGACTGTGTGTCTTGAATATAATATGTTGAAATATGTTGAATGTTGTATATAATATGTGGAAAGTGTAGCTCTATTTTGGTTGAGTGGAACGGTGTGGAGCCGTGTATATATTCATACATATAAATAGTGTTTAATTCCAGCGCAGCAGAAACGTGGATTTATTGATATTTTTTTCTAGCTGTGCGTATTACTAAGAATTGCGTGGAGGAGGGTTATTGATATATAAGCCAGAACATTTGAATGTTCCCTGGGTTCAAAGAACCTGCGAGTTGAGTTTTGTGTAAACTGTTGTGCGTACTGCTATAAATTTTATGAAAGCTGGTTCATGGATAATTCTTGTGTCTTGTTAAACAGCTGTGCGGTAAGACTGTGGGGGTTTATAATGAGAATTTCTGGGCATAATTAGAATTGTTGTGCGTATATTAGATTGGGAAGAATATTAGGCTTGCACAGTATATGAAAGACTGTCAAATACCACGCTGTCAGGTTGTTTGGAAGGAGCGCGTGGGTTCCTCTATTTTTTTTACTGTGCGTATAAAGGCGTAAATTGGCATGTTAATTGCAGTATAAGGTTGAGTTGAAGATCCTGGCTTGCAGGCTACGGATAGCCTGTCATCACATGTACATGCAATATGCAATATTCATGTGCGGAGCCAACCAATATCAGCTCGACAATGATGGAAAATCGTTCACGATGAATATGCACAAAGGAAAGTTAAAAATCTCACCAGTAAATGCCAACCAAGCCAAGAAAATGATCAATTATGGCAAGAAGTTTGTTTTATTGTTTTTAACAGAGAATCATCTTATAGAAGAGTCAGTAAGAGCAAAGGAATCCTTGGAGGGATGTACTAAGAAACATAAAAAACAACTAGAGGGTTTTCTATAGGCTTACAGGGATGTGTTCTAGGAACCTAAAGGGATACCACCCAAGAGGGAAGTGGAGCATAAGATCCAGATATTTCAGGACTCCTTCGCTAAACATTGTGTTGTACAGTTAGTTTTTTATATAAGCAAGGGAGGTGAAGAAACAATTGTAACAACTACTGGAATGGGGTGTCGTTCAAATGAGTACAACACCATGTGGGTCAACCATCATCATAATTCCAAGAAGAATGGGACTTGGTGGATGTGTATTAAATACATGGCACTAAAGAAAATCACACTCAAGAATATGTACTCCCTACCCAAGATTGATGATTTTTTGAACTAGTTGCAGCAAGGGAAATACTTCACCAAGGTGGACTTAGAGTCTAAATATCACTAGTTTTGAGTCAGAGAATAATATACTTGAAATAGCACCTTCAAAAATAGGAAATGTTTGTATGAGTGGGTAGTCAAGCCATTTTTCCTATCCAATGTACCAATTATGTTTATGAGGTTAATAAATGATATGTTCCACCATTTTATAGATTCATTTGTTATTTTCTATTTGGATTATATACTGGTATATAGTTATACCTAGGAGGAGCACATCTCACATTTGACATAGGTGTTGGAGACATCAAAGAAGCACCAATTTCTAGAAAATATCAAGAAGTGTGAGTTTTTACAGTAGTCTCTAGTGTATCTAAGGTATGTGATAGGTGAAGGAGAGATAAAAATAGATCCTGCTAAGATGGAGACCATCATGAAATGGTTGGTGCCTACTAATGTTTCTCAGGTTAGAAGTTTTGTTGGGGCAACACAATACCTGAGGAAATTCATAGCCTCATTTTTAGTGGTAGCAACATCACTCAATGCTATAACAACAAGTGATGAGAGTTTCGAGTGGGAGAAGGGTCAACAAAATGTCTTTAATGAGTTAAATAAGAAGATCAGTTAAACACTATTTAAATTAATTTTTGATTAATTTAAAATTATGTACTTTTTTCGATTAATTTATTTTTAATATTAAAAGTACTTTAACATAATTTATTTGTGCGAAGTAAATCCAAATCATAAAAGATATTAACATAAATTTTAATCTATATAAATATTATGTTGTGTCTGAAGTAATCCCAAATCATAAAGAATTGACCTTACAATTCTAATTATACAAAATACCTTTTTATTGATCGCTTTTTGGAAAAAAAACATTATATTTATTTTATAATTTTGTCCATTTTATTTAAAAATAAATAGTGAAAATAAATTAATTAAATTTTATAAGTTCAAATTCATCATTTCCTACATGTTTAATGAAATCATTTTACAAATCAATGTGTGTAGTTCCCTCACCTTTTGCTTATCTAATTAATTCAAATAGTATATCCATAAGTAGTTCCCTCATCTTTTTTTTATCTAATGAATTCAAATAGCATATTAATAAGTTTAGTAATCTTTATCTTCTACATATATAATAAAAAAACAGTTTACCTTTGGGAAAACATTATATTACAATATTCACATCACATATATCAAATTCAAAAAATTATAAATATGAACTTCCAAGATAAAATACAATTTGTTCTTTTTTAATAATCACTATTTTTTAAGCACTTATAAAAAAATTGTAACAACAATGCCTATTTCATATATTTATGAGAATATTATTTTAAAAAATTCTTTAAATATGTTTTATCAAATTTAATATTAATATTAAATATTTCATTTTTGTTTGTTTGTTAAGTAATGTGAGTCCTGAGGTAACTAGCACACTTAATTTATAGCTTGAATATTTGCAAACTAAGTGTTGGAAAATCTATTAGGGAAACATTTAATTAACTTTTCCTTACTTGACATTTATTTGTGATATCATATTCTTATTGTTCTTGATTATTTTAATGTTTTTTAACATCAAATAAATTCCAAACAATAAAGATCACACCCATACAAAAAGGAACACAAGATATAGGCTCCAAGTGAAGGCAAAACCCCTCGAAGGGGAAAACCTGTAAAGAACTTCCCTTCTTATAGAATCAACATCAAAGGAGACTTACAAGACCAAATCCAAGACCAAGGATACCACCAAGAACCAAGCCAACCAACCTTCCTCCTTCTTTAATGCAAGGAAAGAAGGATATCCTTTACATCTCATCACAAATTCTACAACTTCTTCTTGAATTTTTCGGACCTGTTGCATGATAAGAAACCTAGCCCTCTTGCACATGTGAGCTTCTATAAAGAATACATATTTCTGAACATAATATACCTTGAATCCTTCTTTTCTAGGCTCTTATAGCCTTCCTAAGTCTTTCACATGTCTCATTCAATTTCAGATCAAAGCCAAAAGATGATTCCTTGTTCTCTTTAAATGAGGTTGAATCTCTTCTTTCTATAGCCTTTCCAAGAGGCTCCATTAGCCCTCTCCATGTCAACTTCTTCATAACTGGTCAACTTGGTCATGGAGCCTTCTAGACACTTCCAAATATATAATATTTTTTCTTTTCTTGATACAAATGCCGGGAAGGGTCTTTTACATTATGACAATGGCACTTTGACTCATGTAAACCATACGAGACCTAATGAAAAATATTTTTATCATGAAATCAATGCTTTTATAAAAAAAATATTTATTTTCTTCTTGCATCATTTTCTTTCTCCATTTTATAGATGCATGAGTCAAATCATAATTGTGAAGATTGAAACTAGTTACATTTCCCAGAAATCCCTCTTCAATAGGGAGGTATCATAACTTTCCAGCTGGTACAAGGACACTACTCCCTTTGAAAAGTTCTCATAAGAAGAGTTGGATTGGTAAGTCATTTGTAAGCATCAATATTATAATCAACCAACATTGTTTATGAGGCCTAACTAGACAAGCTCAACTTCATTTGAGAGAATTTTGTTTAGAGGCTTTACATGTGATACTCATTAGCTCTAAGGCACATACCCCATTGAGATGTTCACTGGGTATGGACTATTCTTATCTTGGATTTCCAAACATGAATCCTTAAAGAATATCAATTCTCTCTGACCATTCTTATCTTGGACACTTTCCGTATCCTCAAAGAGTGTCGGTCCCTTTCCTTTCTTGGATGTTCTATCCTCAAGGAAATTATAGATGCTTATCCAATACTCCACCATTCTCTCTCCAAGGCCTTCAGTTAGACTTATGGTGATTAGTCTTGGTCAAGTGAATGACACATGAATAATCAAATGCTTATGTGATGTCCAACATCACTCCCTCTCTCCCAGAGAGGACATACTTATTCACCTTTTAATCAAAGAATAGATCCATACTCCTATTCGAGGAGACTCCTTTACTCCCTCTCAAATCCAGAGGATATTCTTGACTTCATTTACTACTTGAAAAGTCATAGAATCGTTCCATATTTCTTTCATCATAGTATAAGCTACTTGTTCTTGATAGCTAAATGGCTCCCACTTTCCTCTGCATCTCATTATGTCTAGATTGCTTCCTTTTTGGGTATCCTGGAGCCATTTTCTTCCTTAATCTAAAAAAGGTTCCAAGTCACTAGTCTTGAACACCACTTTCATCTTTTCATCATCATTGAAGGCATTATATTGAGCCTTCCTAAACTTCAAGTTGATTATAGCTTCCTCGTGAAAGTGATCTTCTTTGACCTTCAAGTTATGTTCTTGCATTTCTACCTTTCAAACCCAAGATGAGTACATCTTTTATAGTTTCTAGGTATCAAATATTGAGCTTCCATTAACATTATCCATACTATTGAACCTCCCTTAACTGTCATCATGTATTCATGCAACATATTTCCAAGTAGCAAAATAATATGTTAACTAGATAACCAAAAAAAATATTAACATCAAACTTACCTCATCATGACAACTTTCTCATCATAAACATCCTCATGGTCCATATCCACTCAAATATTCCTTCGTGCATCATAGTGCCCAAGGATCGACCTTGATTACCAAGTTACCATTTTCTTTTGGAGATTGTACGAGATGTTGATCATTAATAAATATATTCTAGCGAGAAAGTATTAGCATTTTATCCATTCTAGAGTAAGTAAAATGTATCATCTTAGGCATCATATAACCAAATGAAACACTCACTATGCATATGACCAACCTTTCTTATAGTATTATATGAATCCTACCCAATGGTTACTTTAAACATGCATTCTTAATCTTTCATAGAATCATCTAGTTATTTATATCCTACAATGAGCTTGCAACTTGACCAAATGCATTCCTTCATCCTTTCCAAAGTATTGTTTCCAAAAAATATGGAATATATACTAATCCTTGTCATAATGTTTTTTTCCAAGAACCTTCATAATGATGGTTCTTATAGGATCTTGAGAATCTACCTTACAAAAACGTCTTCCTATAACATAATGTTAAACAATTAATGGATGAACACTTATGTAGAATGGTTTTGACGATTTTCATTCTTAAAGGAATAGATGATTTATTTCAAGAAATTTAAACATGTAGACTTTAAATATGATACTATCACATGCTTCCATCTATGATACCATACTTAGTCAAGTTTCTTCTACAAAATACAATGATGCATGCTTACTCCTTTGAACTTGTTAGCATCAATTCCTTCAAGGTCCTTACAGTTCCCTACTTCAATCATGCTTGTCATCTCCAAGGAGTCATCATCAAGTACGATAATTTATTTTCTTATTTCCTCCTTCTCATCTTTCTTTTACTTCTAATTTTTAATAGCAAGTACAACCAAGAAAAATGTACAAATACAAGAGCATGACATTTATTTTGTCAATCTAAGGTTTCCATGGTTTTCTCAGAGAGTAGAATTCTAGGGTTCTCAAGTACAAACCCTAAATTCCTTGATATTTACCTTAGAAACATCGACCCTATGGCTTTTATGTCATATCCTAGATTTCATCAAATTCCACCCTCGCTAGGTTTTACGAAGTCTTAGATTCTTTTTGCAAACCCTAGATGTCAAAAGATACAGTTTCTATGAGGAGAAAAATTGATTAGGATTAGGGTTTTTCACTTAACTCGGGGTTTCCTATCTAAGACATATCTAGGTTCCACAATCCCTATAAATAAAAAATATTCAAAACATGCAACACAAACCCTAATGTATTCAAGACCCTTTATCCATAAAACAAATATAAATACCTTACAAACTATTATGCATATCTTTTGAAGTATAATTAATAGTTAGGGAAAACTTGTTTCCCATGTCATCCCTCCATCTATGGCTAAACCTCCTTCATAAATTAGTGGCCTCTTTCTCTCTAAAAGCCTATGCAACTTACTACCCTAGAAAACACTTCCAATACCTTTTTTAGGCCTATTTGACCCTCCCAATAGTTACCACAGGAGATCAGCCTTGTCTTCATAGATATTTGTACCTGTTAGATTTATTCTTTGAGAAATTTTCTTTCAATGTTATCATAGATCTGCCCAAAATAACCTTTTTCAATAGATGAGATAACTGCTTCTATAATCACCTAAGAACCCACAAACTTCTTGCATGGAAATTTGGAATAGTTCTAGAGGTTCATACTCACTGTAACAACTTTCCAGAACTAGGCTAGGATCCTTTTGCCAACTTCAAACTTTCATTCTATCACTTATTCACCTTGAAAGGCAAGCAACATGCTTCTTTTAGAAATTCAAACCAACTTTGATCTGAGCATGATACACTAAGGATTTTCTTCTCCTATTAGGGAACCTATACTTTCTATAGGTCTACCATAATTTGTCCATATTACATCTCCAAAATCAAGAAAAATCATCCTACTTTATCCCTTTTTGCTGTGTTATACTCCAGGAACTCTTGACCTAAAATGAGTCTCTTTTTGTGTAGCTCAGACCTCTTGAAATGAGCTTATGCATCCCTTCTAGATACCTCAGTAATTTTAGATTCCAATTTGAGCATTCTGACCTTCTCACCAATTGTTGTAATAAAAAATTAGTATGTAAACTAGGTCTCAGATGCTCATGAAATAGTTTAAAAGACTACAACCTTATTATTTCAAGTTTTTCTTTATATAAAGGTGCTGAGATTAACCCTTTAAAACTCGACCATTCTCCTCTTCATATTGTGCAAATCAAAAACCTCATAAATACACTAAGATGTCTTTCTACCTTACTTTATTTTCCTCCTCTAATATGCAATTGTTTCAGATTGTATTCTCTAATGATGTATACACTTGTGGTGGCTTGTTTAGACTTCAAGGCATTCACAAACAATCTCTTATTTTTGGCTTTTGAAGCATTGCAAAACTCTTCTTGTGATCTTCTAGTTGCCCATACTCTTGACCTTAGCTCTAAAACGATGTTGGAAAATCCATTAGCGCAACATTTAATTCAATTTTGCTTACATGAAATTTACTTGTGATATTACATGCTTATTGTTCTTGATTATGTTTATGTTTTATCATCAAATAAATGCCAAAAAAATAAAAATCACAAAAATACAAAAATGAACACAAGATATAGGCTCCAAACTAGGGAAAACCTCTCAAAGGGGAAAACCATAAAGAACTTATCTTCTTATAGAATCAACTTCAAAGGAGACTTCCAGGACAAAATATTAGACCAAGGCTTCCACCAAGAACCAAGCCAACTAACCATCGTCCTTCTGTAATGAAATTGAAGAATAATAGCCTTTACATCTCATCATAAAAAGTCTGCAAAACCTTCCTGAAGTTTTTAGACCTATTGCATGACCATAAACCTAGCCCTCTTGCATGTGTGAGCTGCTACAGAGATAATAAAGATTTTTGAACATACTAGAGCTTGACTCCTTCGCTAGGCTCTTCTATCCTTCCTAAGACTCTCACATGTATCCTTGTTAGGGTCTAACCCTAACCCATTTATTTATGTAATAATCCCAAGGGGCCTCATCATAGTCATAGTTAGTTATTTGATTCAATAAAACCCATAAGAAATTATTCACATTAATAATAATTGTAAGTGGTTGACCCACATTATAGAAAAGGGACCACAATTAGTTAAAAATGGGCCATAGTTAATAAATAAAGTGGTTAACCCATATTTTGCAAGGGACCACGAGTATTTAGGGTTTTGGATGTCATCAAGCTACAAAAAGTCTTATATAACGTGGGAAGAATCATCGATTTTTATTGTAATTGAGCTATGTACTTTTGGAGGTTTCCCCCTCGAAGAGGCAAGTGAACATTGTATTATTCTTATGAATAATAAAATACCTTTGTAGCTTGTCTCAATTCATATGATATTTATATGTTTTTGGAAATATTGTTTCATATTTCTAGCATTTTGTTATTCTCATAGGTCAAGTGCATAAGAAGTGTTATTAGAGCACTTTCTAGTGCGAGTTGTACCTCCAATTTTGGCATTTATTGATGAAGTAGAATTAAATGTAGTTCCCTTCGATGTATGTGGAGTGGTGTTTGGAAGTCCCTACATGTTGATGCAGGAGCAGACGACTCAGAGAAAAGCCTGCACTTTCTATGTTTTTTTTCCAGTTTAAAAATATGTTTTTTTCTTAGTTAAAAATAGGAAAGTAAAAAAAATTATGTAAATATTCTTTTCCCTAAATAAAAGGATAGAATCGGGATAAGAATTTCTATGTTTCCAGTTAAAATTAGGATAAGGATGGGGAAAAACTTCCAGCTTTATATCATTATGTAAAAGAGGAAAAATCCTGTTTTTTTTCTAGAAGATAAGGTCTCAGAACATCTATTGTACATATCCATTATTATTATAAATAAAACTGCAGCTGAGCTCTCATCTCATCGAGAGAGAGGGAGGAGCGTACCAGAATTATTGTTATGAAAATTTCTCTCGCCGTTTGGAGTATTTATGTGGTATTGTGTTAAATTGTATTCATGCATCCAGTAGTTAATTGACTGTGTGTCTTGAATATAATATGTTGAAATATGTTGAATGCTATATATAATATGTGGAAAGTGTAGCTCTGTTTTGGTTGAGTGGAACGGTGTCGAGCCATGTATATATTCATACATATAAATAGTGTTTAATTCCAGCGCAGCAGAAACGTGGATTTATTGATATTTTTTTCAGCTGTGCGTATTACTAAGAATTGCGTGGAGGAGGGTTATTGATATACAAGCCAGAACATTTGAATGTTCCATGGGTTCAAAGAACCTGCGAGTTGAGTTTTGTGTAAACTGTTGTGCGTACTGCTATAAATTTTATGAAAGCTGGTTCATGGATAATTCTTGTGTCTTGTTAAGCAAATGTGCGTTAAGACTGTGGGGGTTTATAATGAGAATTGCTGGGCATAATTAGAATTATTGTGCGTATATTAGATTGGGAAGAATATTAGGCTTGCACAGTATATGAAAGACTGTCAAATACCACGTTGTCAGGTTGTTTGGAAGGAGCATGTGGGTTCCTCTATTTTTTTTACTGTGCGTATAAAGGCGTAAATTGGCATGTTAATTGCAGTAGAAGGTTGAGTTGAAGATCCTGGCTTGCAGGCTACGGATAGCCTGTCATCAAGTGGTATCAGAGCCTGGCTCTGTTTTCATTGAAGAGTGATTGCTTTGTTTTGTTGAAGAATTGAAGTGTATTTTTGATTGAAAGGAAGATCAGAATTTTTTTATCTGATATGCAGAATACACAATTGTAGTGGAGAGGATTGCAGAGAAGACAAGATCATGCAAGAGCTTAAAGGTGAGATTATTTTTTTGATTTGAAATTTATGAATTGAAGTTTATGGTTGCAGAGAAGTGGCAGTGAACCTGAAGAATCCAATAAGGAATTGGATAGAGAGAACAACTGAAGTGTTCTCAGGAGAGATTGGGAGATTGCAGAAGCCTAGAAGGAGCAAAGGTGTTGCTCAGGAAGAGGGGTTCCAGACGGAGGACCGTGCTTACCAAAAGACTAAGTGAGGAGAGCTTAGTGAGGTAAGATTGCAGCCAGGAGGACTAGCTGTTGCAGAGGCTTGTTGCAAAGGAGCTCACGAAGAAAGAGGAGCAGAAGATGACTACTAATAGTCATAGCAAAGGTTCAGGAAAAAGCCACAGTAGAGGATAGAGGATGCCAAGGTAAATGGAAAGAAGATGAGTCAAGAGGAAGTTGAAATGGAACAAGGAGAATTTCTGAAAGATAGTGAAGATGAAGACATGAAGACTAAAACTTCAAGTAAGGACAAAGGGGCACATGGTTTTAAATCTGACAATTTGTGTATGTTTGCAGGTGAAAGACAATTGGCTGATATTGTCATGAAGAAGGAATCTAATCAGGATGTTGATGCAGAGAAAGAAGGACCAGCTAAAGATTGGTCAAGAGTTTTTGAAGGAATAAAAGGTTATATGACGTTTCCAAAATCTACTCCTAATGAAGTTATTGAACTATACAGGAAACTAGATCTTCAGAGAAGAGAACTGGAGAGACAGAGAACTCATGCACACGTTAATTTGCTGAGGAAACAAAACAGGGAAGTTTTCATGAAGGACAGTCATGAAGCAGAAGATGGTAAGAAGGCGAGACTAGCTGACAGTCTCATGATGAATACAAATCAACATGTTGAAATACTGCAAGAGAAAGCTGAGGAGAAAGCGAGTGAAAATTTTTTGGATCCTGAAAAATACTTGGAGCTGCAGAAAAAGAAATTAGTGACTGAAGAGACAAATGAGACCAGTGGGTCTTGTGATTTTAATGCTAACAATTTGATTGTGCTTACAGGTGATGAGCCAAAGGATGTTGCAGAGGGACAGGAAGCTTGGGAGGCAGCAACATCTATGGCGGCAGAAAAAGCAGCTTCTATGGCGGCAGCTGAATTAACAAAAATTGGGAACAACGACAACAAGCTGGACATATAAATTGAAGAAATATGGCAGCTAATGATGCAGCAATCAAATTGGAGGAAAATAGAAATAGCAGCAAGCAAGATCAATCAGAATTTGAACCTGATTGATAGAAAGAAGAAAATGGAGGAAAGGACAACAGAAATACAGCGGCAGCAAAGGAATAAAGCATTTGGACAGTTGCAGAACAAAGTGTGGGATCCTGGAAGAAAAGAACAAGGACTAAAATGCATGATCAGGAGATCATGATCATTTTTCAACCTTGGGAGTCTGATGCAGGAGCAGACGACTCAGAGAAAAGCCTGCACTTTCTATGTTTTTTTTCCAGTTTAAAAATATGTTTTTTTCTTAGTTAAAAATAGGAAAGTAAAAAAAATTATGTAAATATTCTTTTCCCTAAATAAAAGGATAGAATCGGGATAAGAATTTCTATGTTTCCAGTTAAAATTAGGATAAGGATGGGGAAAAACTTCCAGCTTTATATCATTATGTAAAAGAGGAAAAATCCTGTTTTTTTTCTAGAAGATAAGGTCTCAGAACATCTATTGTACATATCCATTATTATTATAAATAAAACTGCAGCTGAGCTCTCATCTCATCGAGAGAGAGGGAGGAGCGTACCAGAATTATTGTTATGAAAATTTCTCTCGCCGTTTGGAGTATTTATGTGGTATTGTGTTAAATTGTATTCATGCATCCAGTAGTTAATTGACTGTGTGTCTTGAATATAATATGTTGAAATATGTTGAATGCTATATATAATATGTGGAAAGTGTAGCTCTGTTTTGGTTGAGTGGAACGGTGTCGAGCCATGTATATATTCATACATATAAATAGTGTTTAATTCCAGCGCAGCAGAAACGTGGATTTATTGATATTTTTTTCAGCTGTGCGTATTACTAAGAATTGCGTGGAGGAGGGTTATTGATATACAAGCCAGAACATTTGAATGTTCCATGGGTTCAAAGAACCTGCGAGTTGAGTTTTGTGTAAACTGTTGTGCGTACTGCTATAAATTTTATGAAAGCTGGTTCATGGATAATTCTTGTGTCTTGTTAAGCAAATGTGCGTTAAGACTGTGGGGGTTTATAATGAGAATTGCTGGGCATAATTAGAATTATTGTGCGTATATTAGATTGGGAAGAATATTAGGCTTGCACAGTATATGAAAGACTGCAAATACCACGCTGTCAGGTTGTTTGGAAGGAGCACCTGGGTTCCTCTATTTTTTTTAATGTGCGTATAAAGGCGTAAATTGGCATGTTAATTGCAGTAGAAGGTTGAGTTGAAGATCCTGGCTTGCAGGCTACGGACAGCCTGTCATCAAGTGGTATCAGAGCCTAGCTCTGTTTTCATTGAAGAGTGATTGCTTTGTTTTGTTGAAGAATTGAAGTGTATTTTTGATTGAAAGGAAGATCAGAATTTTTTTATCTGATATGCAGAATACACAATTGCAGTGGAGAGGATTGCAGAGAAGACAAGATCATGCAAGAGCTTAAAGGTGAGATTATTTTTTTGATTTGAAATTTATGAATTGAAGTTTATGGTTGCAGAGAAGTGGCAGTGAACCTGAAGAATCCAATAAGGAATTGGATAGAGAGAACAACTGAAGTGTTCTCAGGAGAGATTGGGAGATTGCAGAAGCCTAGAAGGAGCAAAGGTGTTGCTCAGGAAGAGGGGTTCCAGACGGAGGACCGTGCTTACCAAAAGACTAAGTGAGGAGAGCTTAGTGAGGTAAGATTGCAGCCAGGAGGACTAGCTGTTGCAGAGGCTTGTTGCAAAGGAGCTCACGAAGAAAGAGGAGCAGAAGATGACTACTAATAGTCATAGCAAAGGTTCAGGAAAAAGCCACAGTAGAGGATAGAGGATGCCAAGGTAAATGGAAAGAAGATGAGTCAAGAGGAAGTTGAAATGGAACAAGGAGAATTTCTGAAAGATAGTGAAGATGAAGACATGAAGACTAAAACTTCAAGTAAGGACAAAGGGGCACATGGTTTTAAATCTGACAATTTGTGTATGTTTGCAGGTGAAAGACAATTGGCTGATATTGTCATGAAGAAGGAATCTAATCAGGATGTTGATGCAGAGAAAGAAGGACCAGCTGAAGATTGGTCAAGAGTTGTTGAAGGAATAAAAGGTTATATGACATTTCCAAAATCTACTCCTAATGAAGTTATTGAACTATACAGGAAACTAGATCTTCAGAGAAGAGAACTGGAGAGACAGAGAACTCATGCACAGGTTAATTTGCTGAGGAAACAAAACAGGGAAGTTTTCATGAAGGATAGTCATGAAGCAGAAGATGGTAAGAAGGCGAGACTAGCTGACAGTCTCATGATGAATACAAATCAACATGTTGAAATATTGCCAGAGAAAGCTGAGGAGAAAGCGAGTGAAAATTTTTTGGATCCTGAAAAATACTTGGAGCTACAGAAAAAGAAATTAGTGACTGAAGCGACAAATGAGACCAGTGGGTCTTGTGATTTTAATGCTAACAATTTGATTGTGTTTACAGGTGATGAGCCAAAGGATGTTGCAGAGGGACAGGAAGCTTGGGAGGCAGCAACATCTATGGCGGCAGCAAAAGCAGCTTCTATGGCGGTAGCTGAATTAACAAAAATTGGGAACAGCGACAACAAGCTGGACATATAAATTGAAGAAATATGGCAGCTGATGATGCAGCAATCAAATTGGAGGAAAATAGAAATAGCAGCAAGCAAGATCAATCAGAATTTGAACCTGATTGACAGAAAGAAGAAAATGGAGGAAAGGACAACAGAAATACAGCGGCAGCAAAGGAATAAAGCATTTGGACAGTTGCAGAACAAAGTGTGGGATCCTGGAAGAAAAGAACAAGGACTAAAACACATGATCAGGAGATCATGATCATTTTTCAACCTTGGGAGTCTGATGTAGGAGCAGACGACTCAGAGAAAAGCCTGCCCTTTCTATGTTTTTTTTCCAGTTTAAAAATATGTTCTTTTCTCAGTTAAAAATAGGAAAGTAAAAAAAATTATGTAAATATTATTTTCCCTAAATAAAAGGATAGAATCGGGATAAGAATTTCTATGTTTCCAGTTAAAATTAGGATAAGGATGGGGAAAAACTTCCAGCTTTATATCATTATGTAAAAGAGGAAAAATCCTGGTTTTTTTCTAGAAGATAAGGTCTCAGAACATCTATTGTACAGATCCATTATTATTATAAATAAAACTGCAGCTGAGCTCTCATCTCATCGAGAGAGAGGGAGGAGCGTACCAGAATTATTGTTATGAAAATTCCTCTCGCCGTTTGGAAGATTTCTGTGGTATTGTGTTAAATTGTATTCATGCATCCAGTAGTTAATTGACTGTGTGTCTTGAATATAATATGTTGAAATATGTTGAATGTTGTATATAATATGTGGAAAGTGTAGCTCTATTTTGGTTGAGTGGAACGGTGTGGAGCCGTGTATATATTCATACATATAAATAGTGTTTAATTCCAGCGCAGCAGAAACGTGGATTTATTGATATTTTTTTCTAGCTGTGCGTATTACTAAGAATTGCGTGGAGGAGGGTTATTGATATATAAGCCAGAACATTTGAATGTTCCCTGGGTTCAAAGAACCTGCGAGTTGAGTTTTGTGTAAACTGTTGTGCGTACTGCTATAAATTTTATGAAAGCTGGTTCATGGATAATTCTTGTGTCTTGTTAAACAGTTGTGCGGTAAGACTGTGGGGGTTTATAATGAGAATTTCTAGGCATAATTAGAATTGTTGTGCGTATATTAGATTGGGAATAATATTAGGCTTGCACAGTATATGAAAGACTGTCAAATACCACGCTGTCAGGTTGTTTGGAAGGAGCGCGTGGGTTCCTCTATTTTTTTTACTGTGCGTATAAAGGCGTAAATTGGCATGTTAATTGCAGTATAAGGTTGAGTTGAAGATCCTGGCTTGCAGGCTACGGATAGCCTGTCATCACATGTACATGCAATATGCAATATTCATGTGCGGAGCCAACCAATATCAGCTCGACAATGATGGAAAATCGTTCACGATGAATATGCACAAAGGAAAGTTAAAAATCTCACCAGTAAATGCCAACCAAGCCAAGAAAATGATCAATTATGGCAAGAAGTTTGTTTTATTGTTTTTAACAGAGAATCATCTTATAGAAGAGTCAGTAAGAGCAAAGGAATCCTTGGAGGGATGTACTAAGAAACATAAAAAACAACTAGAGGGTTTTCTATAGGCTTACAGGGATGTGTTCTAGGAACCTAAAGGGATACCACCCAAGAGGGAAGTGGAGCATAAGATCCAGATATTTCAGGACTCCTTCGCTAAACATTGTGTTGTACAGTTAGTTTTTTATATAAGCAAGGGAGGTGAAGAAACAATTGTAACAACTACTGGAATGGGGTGTCGTTCAAATGAGTACAACACCATGTGGGTCAACCATCATCATAATTCCAAGAAGAATGGGACTTGGTGGATGTGTATTAAATACATGGCACTAAAGAAAATCACACTCAAGAATATGTACTCCCTACCCAAGATTGATGATTTTTTGAACTAGTTGCAGCAAGGGAAATACTTCACCAAGGTGGACTTAGAGTCTAAATATCACTAGTTTTGAGTCAGAGAATAATATACTTGAAATAGCACCTTCAAAAATAGGAAATGTTTGTATGAGTGGGTAGTCAAGCCATTTTTCCTATCCAATGTACCAATTATGTTTATGAGGTTAATAAATGATATGTTCCACCATTTTATAGATTCATTTGTTATTTTCTATTTGGATTATATACTGGTATATAGTTATACCTAGGAGGAGCACATCTCACATTTGACATAGGTGTTGGAGACATCAAAGAAGCACCAATTTCTAGAAAATATCAAGAAGTGTGAGTTTTTACAGTAGTCTCTAGTGTATCTAAGGTATGTGATAGGTGAAGGAGAGATAAAAATAGATCCTGCTAAGATGGAGACCATCATGAAATGGTTGGTGCCTACTAATGTTTCTCAGGTTAGAAGTTTTGTTGGGGCAACACAATACCTGAGGAAATTCATAGCCTCATTTTTAGTGGTAGCAACATCACTCAATGCTATAACAACAAGTGATGAGAGTTTCGAGTGGGAGAAGGGTCAACAAAATGTCTTTAATGAGTTAAATAAGAAGATCAGTTAAACACTATTTAAATTAATTTTTGATTAATTTAAAATTATGTACTTTTTTCGATTAATTTATTTTTAATATTAAAAGTACTTTAACATAATTTATTTGTCCGAAGTAAATCCAAATCATAAAAGAATTAACATAAAATTTTAATTATACAAATATTATTGTGTGAAGTAAATCCAAATCATAAAAGAATTGACATAAAATTTTAATTATACAAATACCTTTTTTTATTGATCATTTTGAAAAAAAAAACATTATATTTATTTTAAATTTGTCAATTTTTATTTTAATAAATAATATAGTGAAAATAAATTAATTAAATTTTATAAGTTCAAATTCATCATTTCCTACATGTTTAATGAAATCATTTTACAAATCAATGTGTGTAGTTCCCTCACCTTTTGCTTATCTAATTAATTCAAATAGTATATCCATAAGTAGTTCCCTCATCTTTTTTTTATCTAATGAATTCAAATAGCATATTAATAAGTTTAGTAATCTTTATCTTCTACATATATAATAAAAAAACAGTTTACCTTTGGGAAAACATTATATTACAATATTCACATCACATATATCAAATTCAAAAAATTATAAATATGAACTTCCAAGATAAAATACAATTTGTTCTTTTTTAATAATCACTATTTTTTAAGCACTTATAAAAAAATTGTAACAACAATGCCTATTTCATATATTTATGAGAATATTATTTTAAAAAATTCTTTAAATATGTTTTATCAAATTTAATATTAATATTAAATATTTCATTTTTGTTTGTTTGTTAAGTAATGTGAGTCCTGAGGTAACTAGCACACTTAATTTATAGCTTGAATATTTGCAAACTAAGTGTTGGAAAATCTATTAGGGAAACATTTAATTAACTTTTCCTTACTTGACATTTATTTGTGATATCATATTCTTATTGTTCTTGATTATTTTAATGTTTTTTAACATCAAATAAATTCCAAACAATAAAGATCACACCCATACAAAAAGGAACACAAGATATAGGCTCCAAGTGAAGGCAAAACCCCTCGAAGGGGAAAACCTGTAAAGAACTTCCCTTCTTATAGAATCAACATCAAAGGAGACTTACAAGACCAAATCCAAGACCAAGGATACCACCAAGAACCAAGCCAACCAACCTTCCTCCTTCTTTAATGCAAGGAAAGAAGGATATCCTTTACATCTCATCACAAATTCTACAACTTCTTCTTGAATTTTTCGGACCTGTTGCATGATAAGAAACCTAGCCCTCTTGCACATGTGAGCTGCTATAAAGAATACATATTTCTGAACATAATATACCTTGAATCCTTCTTTTCTAGGCTCTTATAGCCTTCCTAAGTCTTTCACATGTCTCATTCAATTTCAGATCAAAGCCAAAAGATGATTCCTTGTTCTCTTTAAATGAGGTTGAATCTCTTCTTTCTATAGCCTTTCCAAGAGGCTCCATTAGCCCTCTCCATGTCAACTTCTTCATAACTGGTCAACTTGGTCATGGAGCCTTCTAGACACTTCCAAATATATAATATTTTTTCTTTTCTTGATACAAATGCCGGGAAGGGTCTTTTACATTATGACAATGGCACTTTGACTCATGTAAACCATACGAGACCTAATGAAAAATATTTTTATCATGAAATCAATGCTTTTATAAAAAAAATATTTATTTTCTTCTTGCATCATTTTCTTTCTCCATTTTATAGATGCATGAGTCAAATCATAATTGTGAAGATTGAAACTAGTTACATTTCCCAGAAATCCCTCTTCAATAGGGAGGTATCATAACTTTCCAGCTGGTACAAGGACACTACTCCCTTTGAAAAGTTCTCATAAGAAGAGTTGGATTGGTAAGTCATTTGTAAGCATCAATATTATAATCAACCAACATTGTTTATGAGGCCTAACTAGACAAGCTCAACTTCATTTGAGAGAATTTTGTTTAGAGGCTTTACATGTGATACTCATTAGCTCTAAGGCACATACCCCATTGAGATGTTCACTGGGTATGGACTATTCTTATCTTGGATTTCCAAACATGAATCCTTAAAGAATATCAATTCTCTCTGACCATTCTTATCTTGGACACTTTCCGTATCCTCAAAGAGTGTCGGTCCCTTTCCTTTCTTGGATGTTCTATCCTCAAGGAAATTATAGATGCTTATCCAATACTCCACCATTCTCTCTCCAAGGCCTTCAGTTAGACTTATGGTGATTAGTCTTGGTCAAGTGAATGACACATGAATAATCAAATGCTTATGTGATGTCCAACATCACTCCCTCTCTCCCAGAGAGGACATACTTATTCACCTTTTAATCAAAGAATAGATCCATACTCCTATTCGAGGAGACTCCTTTACTCCCTCTCAAATCCAGAGGATATTCTTGACTTCCTTTACTACTTGAAAAGTCATAGAATCGTTCCATATTTCTTTCATCATAGTATAAGCTACTTGTTCTTGATAGCTAAATGGCTCCCACTTTCCTCTGCATCTCATTATGTCTAGATTGCTTCCTTTTTGGGTATCCTGGAGCCATTTTCTTCCTTAATCTAAAAAAGGTTCCAAGTCACTAGTCTTGAACACCACTTTCATCTTTTCATCATCATTGAAGGCATTATATTGAGCCTTCCTAAACTTCAAGTTGATTATAGCTTCCTCGTGAAAGTGATCTTCTTTGACCTTCAAGTTATGTTCTTGCATTTCTACCTTTCAAACCCAAGATGAGTACATCTTTTATAGTTTCTAGGTATCAAATATTGAGCTTCCATTAACATTCTCCATACTATTGAACCTCCCTTAACTGTCATCATGTATTCATGCAACATATTTCCAAGTAGCAAAATAATATGTTAACTAGATAACCAAAAAAAATATTAACATCAAACTTACCTCATCATGACAACTTTCTCATCATAAACATCCTCATGGTCCATATCCACTCAAATATTCCTTCGTGCATCATAGTGCCCAAGGATCGACCTTGATTACCAAGTTACCATTTTCTTTTGGAGATTGTACGAGATGTTGATCATTAATAAATATATTCTAGCGAGAAAGTATTAGCATTTTATCCATTCTAGAGTAAGTAAAATGTATCATCTTAGGCATCATATAACCAAATGAAACACTCACTATGCATATGACCAACCTTTCTTATAGTATTATATGAATCCTACCCAATGGTTACTTTAAACATGCATTCTTAATCTTTCATAGAATCATCTAGTTATTTATATCCTACAATGAGCTTGCAACTTGACCAAATGCATTCCTTCATCCTTTCCAAAGTATTGTTTCCAAAAAATATGGAATATATACTAATCCTTGTCATAATGTTTTTTTCCAAGAACCTTCATAATGATGGTTCTTATAGGATCTTGAGAATCTACCTTACAAAAACGTCTTCCTATAACATAATGTTAAACAATTAATGGATGAACACTTATGTAGAATGGTTTTGACGATTTTCATTCTTAAAGGAATAGATGATTTATTTCAAGAAATTTAAACATGTAGACTTTAAATATGATACTATCACATGCTTCCATCTATGATACCATACTTAGTCAAGTTTCTTCTACAAAATACAATGATGCATGCTTACTCCTTTGAACTTGTTAGCATCAATTCCTTCAAGGTCCTTACAGTTCCCTACTTCAATCATGCTTGTCATCTCCAAGGAGTCATCATCAAGTACGATAATTTATTTTCTTATTTCCTCCTTCTCATCTTTCTTTTACTTGTAATTTTTAATAGCAAGTACAACCAAGCAAAATGTACAAATACAAGAGCATGACATTTATTTTGTCAATCTAAGGTTTCCATGGTTTTCTCAGAGAGTAGAATTCTAGGGTTCTCAAGTACAAACCCTAAATTCCTTTATATTTACCTTAGAAACATCGACCCTATGGCTTTTATGTCATATCCTAGATTTCATCAAATTCCACCCTCGCTAGGTTTTACGAAGTCTTAGATTCTTTTTGCAAACCCTAGATGTCAAAAGATACAGTTTCTATGAGGAGAAAAATTGATTAGGATTAGGGTTTTTCACTTAACTCGGGGTTTCCTATCTAAGACATATCTAGGTTCCACAATCCCTATAAATAAAAAATATTCAAAACATGCAACACAAACCCTAATGTATTCAAGACCCTTTATCCATAAAACAAATATAAATACCTTACAAACTATTATGCATATCTTTTGAAGTATAATTAATAGTTAGGGAAAACTTGTTTCCCATGTCATCCCTCCATCTATGGCTAAACCTCCTTCATAAATTAGTGGCCTCTTTCTCTCTAAAAGCCTATGCAACTTACTACCCTAGAAAACACTTCCAATACCTTTTTTAGGCCTATTTGACCCTCCCAATAGTTACCACAGGAGATCAGCCTTGTCTTCATAGATATTTGTACCTGTTAGATTTATTCTTTGAGAAATTTTCTTTCAATGTTATCATAGATCTGCCCAAAATAACCTTTTTCAATAGATGAGATAACTGCTTCTATAATCACCTAAGAACCCACAAACTTCTTGCATGGAAATTTGGAATAGTTCTAGAGGTTCATACTCACTGTAACAACTTTCCAGAACTAGGCTAGGATCCTTTTGCCAACTTCAAACTTTCATTCTATCACTTATTCACCTTGAAAGGCAAGCAACATGCTTCTTTTAGAAATTCAAACCAACTTTGATCTGAGCATGATACACTAAGGATTTTCTTCTCCTATTAGGGAACCTATACTTTCTATAGGTCTACCATAATTTGTCCATATTACATCTCCAAAATCAAGAAAAATCATCCTACTTTATCCCTTTTTGCTGTGTTATACTCCAGGAACTCTTGACCTAAAATGAGTCTCTTTTTGTGTAGCTCAGACCTCTTGAAATGAGCTTATGCATCCCTTCTAGATACCTCAGTAATTTTAGATTCCAATTTGAGCATTCTGACCTTCTCACCAATTGTTGTAATAAAAAATTAGTATGTAAACTAGGTCTCAGATGCTCATGAAATAGTTTAAAAGACTACAACCTTATTATTTCAAGTTTTTCTTTATATAAAGGTGCTGAGATTAACCCTTTAAAACTCGACCATTCTCCTCTTCATATTGTGCAAATCAAAAACCTCATAAATACACTAAGATGTCTTTCTACCTTACTTTATTTTCCTCCTCTAATATGCAATTGTTTCAGATTGTATTCTCTAAGGATGTATACACTTGTGGTGGCTTGTTTAGACTTCACGGCATTCACAAACAATCTCTTATTTTTGGCTTTTGAAGCATTGCAAAACTCTTCTTGTGATCTTCTAGTTGCCCATACTCTTGACCTTAGCTCTAAAACGATGTTGGAAAATCCATTAGCGCAACATTTAATTCAATTTTGCTTACATGAAATTTACTTGTGATATTACATGCTTATTGTTCTTGATTATTTTTATGTTTTTATCATCAAATAAATGCCAAAAAAATAAAAATCACAAACATACAAAAATGAAGACAAGATATAGGCTCCAAACTAGGGAAAACCTCTCAAAGGGGAAAACCATAAAGAACTTATCTTCTTATAGAATCAACTTCAAAGGAGACTTCCAGGACAAAATCTTAGACCAAGGCTTCCACCAAGAACCAAGCCAACTAACCATCGTCCTTCTGTAATGCAATTGAAGAATAATAGCCTTTACATCTCATCATAAAAAGTCTGCAAAACCTTCCTGAAGTTTTTAGACCTATTGCATGACCATAAACCTAGCCCTCTTGCATGTGTGAGCTGCTACAGAGATAATAAAGATTTTTGAACATACTGGAGCTTGACTCCTTCGCTAGGCTCTTCTATCCTTCCTAAGACTCTCACATGTATCCTTGTTAGGGTCTAACCCTAACCCATTTATTTATGTAATAATCCCAAGGGGCCTCATCATAGTCATAGTTAGTTATTTGATTCAATAAAACCCATAAGAAATTATTCACATTAATAATAATTGTAAGTGGTTGACCCACATTATAGAAAAGGGACCACAATTAGTTAAAAATGGGCCATAGTTAATAAATAAAGTGGTTAACCCATATTTTGCAAGGGACCACGAGTATTTAGGGTTTTGGATGTCATCAAGCTACAAAAAGTCTTATATAACGTGGGAAGAATCATCGATTTTTATTGTAATTGAGCTATGTACTTTTGGAGGTTTCCCCCTCGAAGAGGCAAGTGAACATTGTATTATTCTTATGAATAATAAAATACCTTTGTAGCTTGTCTCAATTCATATGATATTTATATGTTTTTGGAAATATTGTTTCATATTTCTAGCATTTTGTTATTCTCATAGGTCAAGTGCATAAGAAGTGTTATTAGAGCACTTTCTAGTGCGAGTTGTACCTCCAATTTTGGCATTTATTGATGAAGTAGAATTAAATGTAGTTCCCTTCGATGTATGTGGAGTGGTGTTTGGAAGTCCCTACATGTTGATGCAGGAGCAGACGACTCAGAGAAAAGCCTGCACTTTCTATGTTTTTTTTCCAGTTTAAAAATATGTTTTTTTCTTAGTTAAAAATAGGAAAGTAAAAAAAATTATGTAAATATTCTTTTCCCTAAATAAAAGGATAGAATCGGGATAAGAATTTCTATGTTTCCAGTTAAAATTAGGATAAGGATGGGGAAAAACTTCCAGCTTTATATCATTATGTAAAAGAGGAAAAATCCTGTTTTTTTTCTAGAAGATAAGGTCTCAGAACATCTATTGTACATATCCATTATTATTATAAATAAAACTGCAGCTGAGCTCTCATCTCATCGAGAGAGAGGGAGGAGCGTACCAGAATTATTGTTATGAAAATTTCTCTCGCCGTTTGGAAGATTTCTGTGGTATTGTGTTAAATTGTATTCATGCATCCAGTAGTTAATTGACTGTGTGTCTTGAATATAATATGTTGAAATATGTTGAATGTTGTATATAATATGTGGAAAGTGTAGCTCTGTTTTGGTTGAGTGGAACGGTGTCGAGCCGTGTATATATTCATACATATAAATAGTGTTTAATTCCAGCGCAGCAGAAACGTGGATTTATTGATATTTTTTTCAGCTGTGCGTATTACTAAGAATTGCGTGGAGGAGGGTTATTGATATATAAGCCAGAACATTTGAATGTTCCATGGGTTCAAAGAACCTGCGAGTTGAGTTTTGTGTAAACTGTTGTGCGTACTGCTATAAATTTTATGAAAGCTGGTTCATGGATAATTCTTGTGTCTTGTTAAGCAAATGTGCGTTAAGACTGTGGGGGTTTATAATGAGAATTGCTGGGCATAATTAGAATTATTGTGCGTATATTAGATTGGGAAGAATATTAGGCTTGCACAGTATATGAAAGACTGTCAAATACCACGCTGTCAGGTTGTTTGGAAGGAGCGCGTGGGTTCCTCTATTTTTTTTACTGTGCGTATAAAGGCGTAAATTGGCATGTTAATTGCAGTATAAGGTTGAGTTGAAGATCCTGGCTTGCAGGCTACGAATAGCCTGTCATCAAGTGGTATCAGAGCCTAGCTCTGTTTTCATTGAAGAGTGATTGCTTTGTTTTGTTGAAGAATTGAAGTGTATTTTTGATTGAAAGGAAGATCAGAATTTTTTTATCTGATATGCAGAATACACAATTGCAGTGGAGAGGATTGCAGAGAAGACAAGATCATGCAAGAGCTTAAAGGTGAGATTATTTTTTTGATTTGAAATTTATGAATTGAAGTTTATGGTTGCAGAGAAGTGGCAGTGAACCTGAAGAATCCAATAAGGAATTGGATAGAGAGAACAACTGAAGTGTTCTCAGGAGAGATTGGGAGATTGCGGAAGCCTAGAAGGAGCAAAGGTGTTGCTCAGGAAGAGGGGTTCCAGATGGAGGACCGTGCTTACCAAAAGACTAAGTGAGGAGAGCTTAGTGAGGTAAGATTGCAGCCAGGAGGACTAGCTGTTGCAGAGGCTTGTTGCAAAGGAGCTCACGAAGAAAGAGGAGCAGAAGATGACTACTAATAGTCATAGCAAAGGTTCAGGAAAAAGCCACAGTAGAGGATAGAGGATGCCAAGGTAAATGGAAAGAAGATGAGTCAAGAGGAAGTTGAAATGGAACAAGGAGAATTTCTGAAAGATAGTGAAGATGAAGACATGAAGACTAAAACTTCAAGTAAGGACAAAGGGGCACATGGTTTTAAATCTGACAATTTGTGTATGTTTGCAGGTGAAAGACAATTGGCTGATATTGTCATGAAGAAGGAATCTAATCAGGATGTTGATGCAGAGAAAGAAGGACCAGCTAAAGATTGGTCAAGAGTTTTTGAAGGAATAAAAGGTTATATGACGTTTCCAAAATCTACTCCTAATGAAGTTATTGAACTATACAGGAAACTAGATCTTCAGAGAAGAGAACTGGAGAGACAGAGAACTCATGCACACGTTAATTTGCTGAGGAAACAAAACAGGGAAGTTTTCATGAAGGACAGTCATGAAGCAGAAGATGGTAAGAAGGCGAGACTAGCTGACAGTCTCATGATGAATACAAATCAACATGTTGAAATACTGCAAGAGAAAGCTGAGGAGAAAGCGAGTGAAAATTTTTTGGATCCTGAAAAATACTTGGAGCTGCAGAAAAAGAAATTAGTGACTGAAGAGACAAATGAGACCAGTGGGTCTTGTGATTTTAATGCTAACAATTTGATTGTGCTTACAGGTGATGAGCCAAAGGATGTTGCAGAGGGACAGGAAGCTTGGGAGGCAGCAACATCTATGGCGGCAGAAAAAGCAGCTTCTATGGCGGCAGCTGAATTAACAAAAATTGGGAACAACGACAACAAGCTGGACATATAAATTGAAGAAATATGGCAGCTAATGATGCAGCAATCAAATTGGAGGAAAATAGAAATAGCAGCAAGCAAGATCAATCAGAATTTGAACCTGATTGATAGAAAGAAGAAAATGGAGGAAAGGACAACAGAAATACAGCGGCAGCAAAGGAATAAAGCATTTGGACAGTTGCAGAACAAAGTGTGGGATCCTGGAAGAAAAGAACAAGGACTAAAATGCATGATCAGGAGATCATGATCATTTTTCAACCTTGGGAGTCTGATGCAGGAGCAGACGACTCAGAGAAAAGCCTGCACTTTCTATGTTTTTTTTCCAGTTTAAAAATATGTTTTTTTCTCAGTTAAAAATAGGAAAGTAAAAAAAAATATGTAAATATTATTTTCCCTAAATAAAAGGATAGAATCGGGATAAGAATTTCTATGTTTCCAGTTAAAATTAGGATAAGGATGGGGAAAAACTTCCAGCTTTATATCATTATGTAAAAGAGGAAAAATCCTGGTTTTTTTCTAGAAGATAAGGTCTCAGAACATCTATTGTACATATCCATTATTATTATAAATAAAACTACAGCGGAGCTCTCATCTCATCGAGAGAGAGGGACGAGCGTACCAGAATTATTGTTATGAAAATTCCTCTCGCCGTTTGGAAGATTTCTGTGGTATTGTGTTAAATTGTATTCATGCATCCAGTAGTTAATTGACTGTGTGTCTTGAATATAATATGATGAAATATGTTGAATGTTGTATATAATATGTGGAAAGTGTAGCTTTGTTTTGGTTGAGTGGAACGGTGTGGAGCCGTGTATATATTCATACATATAAATAGTGTCTAATTCCAGCGCAGCAGAAACGTGGATTTATTGATATTTTTTTTCAGCTGTGCGTATTACTAAGAATTTCGTGGAGGAGGGTTATTGATATATAAGCCAGAACATTTGAATGTTCCCTGGGTTCAAAGAACCTGCGAGTTGAGTTTTGTGTAAACTGTTGTGCGTACTGCTATAAATTTTATGAAAGCTGGTTCATGGATAATTCTTGTGTCTTGTTAAACAGCTGTGCGGTAAGACTGTGGGGGTTTATAATGAGAATTTCTGGGCATAATTAGAATTGTTGTGCGTATATTAGATTGGGAAGAATATTAGGCTTGCACAGTATATGAAAGACTGTCAAATACCACGCTGTCAGGTTGTTTGGAAGGAGCGCGTGGGTTCCTCTATTTTTTTTACTGTGCGTATAAAGGCGTAAATTGGCATGTTAATTGCAGTATAAGGTTGAGTTGAAGATCCTGGCTTGCAGGCTACGGATAGCCTGTCATCACATGTACATGCAATATGCAATATTCATGTGCGGAGCCAACCGATATCAGCTCGACAATGATGGAAAATCGTTCACGATCAATATGCACAAAGGAAAGTTAAAAATCTCACCAGTAAATGCCAACCAAGCCAAGAAAATGTTCAATTATGGCAAGAAGTTCGTTTTATTGTTTTTAAAAGAGAATCATCTTATAGAAGAGTCAGTAAGAGCAAAGGAATCCTTGGAGGGATGTACTAAGAAACATAAAAAACAACTAGAAGATTTTCTATAGGCTTACAGGGATGTGTTCTAGGAACCTAAAGGGATACCACCCAAGAGGGAAGTGGAGCATAAGATCCAGATATTTCAGGACTCCTTCGCTAAACATTGTGTTGTACAGTTAGTTTTTTATATAAGCAAGGGAGGTGAAGAAACAATTGTAACAACTACTGGAATGGGGTGTCGTTCAAATGAGTACAACACCATGTGGGTCAACCATCATCATAATGCCAAGAATAATGGGACTTGGTGGATGTGTATTAAATACATGGCACTGAAGAAAATCACACTCAAGAATATGTACTCCCTACCCAAGATTGATGATTTTTTGAACTAGTTGCAGCAAGGGAAATACTTCACCAAGGTGGACTTAGAGTCTAAATATCACTAGTTTTGAGTCAGAGAATAATATACTTGAAATACCACCTTCAAAAATAGGAAATGTTTGTATGAGTGGGTAGTCAAGTCATTTTTCCTATGCAATGTACCAATTATGTTTATGAGGTTAATAAATGATATGTTCCACCATTTTATAGATTCATTTGTTATTTTCTATTTGGATTATATACTGGTATATAGTTATACCTAGGAGGAGCACATCTCACATTTGACATAGGTGTTGGAGACATCAAAGAAGCACCAATTTCTAGAAAATATCAAGAAGTGTGAGTTTTTACAGTAGTCTCTAGTGTATCTAAGGTATGTGATAGGTGAAGGAGAGATAAAAATAGATCCTGCTAAGATGGAGACCATCATGAAATGGTTGGTGCCTACTAATGTTTCTCAGGTTAGAAGTTTTGTTGGGGCAACACAATACCTGAGGAAATTCATAGCCTCATTTTTAGTGGTAGCAACATCACTCAATGCTATAACAACAAGTGATGAGAGTTTCGAGTGGGAGAAGGGTCAACAAAATGTCTTTAATGAGTTAAATAAGAAGATCAGTTAAACACTATTTAAATTAATTTTTGATTAATTTAAAATTATGTACTTTTTTCGATTAATTTATTTTTAATATTAAAAGTACTTTAACATAATTTATTTGTGCGAAGTAAATCCAAATCATATAAAAGAATTAAGATAAAATTTTAATTATACAAATATTATTTTGTGTGAAGTAAATCCAAATCATAAAAGAATTGACATAAAATTTTAATTATACAAATACCTTTTTTTAATGATCATTTTGAAAAAAAAAACATTATATTTATTTTTAAATTTGTCAATCTTATTTTAATAAATAATATAGTGAAAATAAATTAATTAAATTTTATAAGTTCAAATTCATCATTTCCTACATGTTTAATGAAATCATTTTACAAATCAATGTGTGTAGTTCCCTCACCTTTTGCTTATCTAATTAATTCAAATAGTATATCCATAAGTAGTTCCCTCATCTTTTTTTTATCTAATGAATTCAAATAGCATATTAATAAGTTTAGTAATCTTTATCTTCTACATATATAATAAAAAAACAGTTTACCTTTGGGAAAACATTATATTACAATATTCACATCACATATATCAAATTCAAAAAATTATAAATATGAACTTCCAAGATAAAATACAATTTGTTCTTTTTTAATAATCACTATTTTTTAAGCACTTATAAAAAAATTGTAACAACAATGCCTATTTCATATATTTATGAGAATATTATTTTAAAAAATTCTTTAAATATGTTTTATCAAATTTAATATTAATATTAAATATTTCATTTTTGTTTGTTTGTTAAGTAATGTGAGTCCTGAGGTAACTAGCACACTTAATTTATAGCTTGAATATTTGCAAACTAAGTGTTGGAAAATCTATTAGGGAAACATTTAATTAACTTTTCCTTACTTGACATTTATTTGTGATATCATATTCTTATTGTTCTTGATTATTTTAATGTTTTTTAACATCAAATAAATTCCAAACAATAAAGATCACACCCATACAAAAAGGAACACAAGATATAGGCTCCAAGTGAAGGCAAAACCCCTCGAAGGGGAAAACCTGTAAAGAACTTCCCTTCTTATAGAATCAACATCAAAGGAGACTTACAAGACCAAATCCAAGACCAAGGATACCACCAAGAACCAAGCCAACCAACCTTCCTCCTTCTTTAATGCAAGGAAAGAAGGATATCCTTTACATCTCATCACAAATTCTACAACTTCTTCTTGAATTTTTCGGACCTGTTGCATGATAAGAAACCTAGCCCTCTTGCACATGTGAGCTGCTATAAAGAATACATATTTCTGAACATAATATACCTTGAATCCTTCTTTTCTAGGCTCTTCTAGCCTTCCTAAGTCTTTCACATGTCTCATTCAATTTCAGATCAAAGCCAAAAGATGATTCCTTGTTCTCTTTAAATGAGGTTGAATCTCTTCTTTCTATAGCCTTTCCAAGAGGCTCCATTAGCCCTCTCCATGCCAACTTCTTCCTAACTGGTCAACTTGGTCATGGAGCCTTCTAGACACTTCCAAATATATAATATTTTTTCTTTTCTTGATACGAATGCCGGGAAGGGTCTTTTACATTATGACAATGGCACTTTGACTCATGTAAACCATACGAGACCTAATGAAAAATATTTTTATCATGAAATCAATGCTTTTATAAAAAAAATATTTATTTTCTTCTTGCATCATTTTCTTTCTCCATTTTATAGATGCTTGAGTCAAATCATAATTGTGAGTACTGAAACTAGTTACATTTCCCAACAATCCCTCTTCAATAGGGAGGTATCATAACTTTCCAGCTGGTACAAGGACACTACTCCCTTTGAAAAGTTCTCATAAGAAGAGTTGGATTGGTAAGTCATTTGTAAGCATCAATATTATAATCAACCAACATTGTTTATGAGGCCTAACTAGACAAGCTCAACTTCATTTGAGAGAATTTTGTTCAGAGGCTTTACATGTGATACTCATTAGCTCTAAGGCACATACCCCATTGAGATGTTCACTGGGTATGGACTATTCTTATCTTGGATTTCCAAACATGAATCCTTAAAGAATATCAGTTCTCTCTGACCATTCTTATCTTGGACACTTTCCGTATCCTCAAAGAGTGTCGGTCCCTTTCCTTTCTTGGATGTTCTATCCTCAAGGAAATTATAGATGCTTATCCAATACTCCACCATTCTCTCTCCAAGGCCTTCAATTAGACTTATGGTGATTAGTCTTGGTCAAGTGAATGACACATGAATAATCAAATGCTTATGTGATGTCCAACATCACTCCCTCTCTCCCAGAGAGGACATACTTATTCACCTTTTAATCAAAGAATAGATCCATACTCCTACTCGCGGAGACTCCTTTACTCCCTCTCAAATCCAGAGGATATTCTTGACTTCCTTTACTACTTGAAAAGTCATAGAATCGTTCCATATTTCTTTCATCATAGTATAAGCTACTTGTTCTTGATAGCTAAATGGCTCCCACTTTCCTCTGCATCTCATTATGTCTAGATTGCTTCCTTTTTGGGTATCCTGGAGCCATCTTCTTCCTTAATCTAAAAAAGGTTCCAAGTCACTAGTCTTGTGCACCACTTTCATCTTGTCATCATCATTGAAGGCATTATATTGAGCCTTCCTAAACTTCAAGTTGATTATAGCTTCCTCGTGAAAGTGATCTTCTTTGACCTTCAAGTTATGTTCTTGCATTTCTACCTTTCAATCCCAAGATGAGTACATCTTTTATAGTTTCTAGGTATCAAATATTGAGCTTCCATTAACATTATCCATACTATTGAACTTCCCTTAACTGTCATCATGTATTCATGCAACATATTTCCAAGTAGCAAAATAATATGTTAACTAGATAACCAAAAAAAATATTAACATCAAACTTACCTCATCATGACAACTTTCTCATCATAAACATCCTCATGGTCCATCTCCACTCAAATATTCCTTCGTGCATCATAGTGCCCAAGGATCGACCTTGATTACCAAGTTACCATTTTCTTTTGGAGATTGTACTAGATGTTGATCATTAATAAATATATTCTAGCGAGAAAGTATTAGCATTTTATCCTTTCTAGAGTAAGTAAAATGTATCATCTTAGGCATCATATAACCAAATGAAACACTCACTATGCATATGACCAACCTTTCTTATAGTATTATATGAATCCTACCCAATGGTTACTTTAAACATGCATTCTTAATCTTTCATAGAATCATCTAGTTATTTATATCCTACAATGAGCTTGCAACTTGACCAAATGCATTCCTTCATCCTTTCCAAAGTATTGTTTCCAGAAAATATGGAATATATACTAATCCTTGTCATAATTTTTTTTTCCAAGAACCTTCATAATGATGGTCCTTATAGGATCTTGAGAATCTACCTTACAAAAACGTCTTCCTATAACATAATGTTAAACAATTAATGGATGAACACTTATGTAGAATGGTTTTGACGATTTTCATTCTTAAAGGAATAGATGATTTATTTCAAGAAATTTAAACATGTAGACTTTAAATATGATACTATCACATGCTTCCATCTATGATACCATACTTAGTCAAGTTTCTTCTACAAAATACAATGATGCATGCTTACTCCTTTGAACTTGTTAGCATCAATTCCTTCAAGGTCCTTACAGTTCCCTACTTCAATCATGCTTGTCATCTCCAAGGAGTCATCATCAAGTACGATAATTTATTTTCTTATTTCCTCCTTCTCATCTTTCTTTTACTTGTAATTTTTAATAGCAAGTACAACCAAGCAAAATGTACAAATACAAGAGCATGACATTTATTTTGTCAATCTAAGGTTTCCATGGTTTTCTCAGAGAGTAGAATTCTAGGGTTCTCAAGTACAAACCCTAAATTCCTTTATATTTACCTTAGAAACATCGACCCTATGGCTTTTATGTCATATCCTAAATTTCATCAAATTCCACCCTCGCTAGGTTTTACGAAGTCTTAGATTCCTTTTGCAAACCCTAGATGTCAAAAGCTACAGTTTCTATGAGGAGAAAAATTGATTAGGGTTAGGGTTTTTCACTTAACTCGGGGTTTCCTATCTAAGACATATCTAGGTTCCACAATCCCTATAAATAAAAAATGTTCAAAACATGCAACACAAACCCTAATGTATTCAAGACCCTTTATCCATAAAAAAAATATAAATACCTTACAAACTATTATGCATACCTTTTGAAGTATAATTAATAGTTAGGGAAAACTTGTTTCCCATGTCATCCCTCCATCTATGGCTAAACCTCCTTCATAAATTAGTGGCCTCCTTCTCTCTAAAAGCCTATGCAACTTACTACCCTAGAAAACACTTCCAACACCTTTTTTAGGCCTATTTGACCCTCCCAATAGTTACCACAGGAGATCAGCCTTGTCTTCATAGATATTTGTACCTGTTAGATTTATTCTTTGAGAAATTTTCTTTCAATGTTATCATAGATCTGCCCAAAATAACCTTTTTCAATAGATGAGATAACTGCTTCTATAATCACCTAAGAACCCACAAACTTCTTGCATGGAAATTTGGAATAGTTCTAGAGGTTCATACTCACTGTAACAACTTTCCAGAACTAGGCTAGGATCCTTTTGCCAACTTCAAACTTTCATTCTATCACTTATTCACCTTGAAAGGCAAGCAACATGCTTCTTTTAGAAATTCAAACCAACTTTGATCTGAGCATGATACACTAAGGATTTTCTTCTCCTATTAGGGAACCTATACTTTCTATAGGTCTACCATAATTTGTCCATATTACATCTCCAAAATCAACAACAATCATCCTACTTTATCCCTTTTTTCTGTGTTATACTCCAGGAACTCTTGACCTAAAATGAGTCTCTTTTTGTGTAGCTCAGACCTCTTGAAATGAGCTTATGCATCCGTTCTAGATACCTTAGTAATTTTAGATTCCAATTTGAGCATTCTGACCTTCTCACCAATTGTTGTAATAAAAAATTAGTATGTAAACTAGGTCTCAGATGCTCATGAAATAGTTTAAAAGACTACAACCTTATTATTTCAAGTTTTTCTTTATATAAAGGTGCTGAGATTAACCCTTTAAAACTCGACCATTCTCCTCTTCATATTGTGCAAATCAAAAACCTCATAAATACACTAAGATGTCTTTCTACCTTACTTTATTTTCCTCCTCTAATATGCAATTGTTTCAGATTGTATTCTCTAATGATGTATACACTTGTGGTGGCTTGTTTAGACTTCAAGGCATTCACAAACAATCTCTTATTTTTGGCTTTTGAAGCATTGCAAAACTCTTCTTGTGATCTTCTAGTTGCCCATACTCTTGACCTTAGCTCTAAAACGATGTTGGAAAATCCATTAGCGCAACATTTAATTCAATTTTGCTTACATGAAATTTACTTGTGATATTACATGCTTATTGTTCTTGATTATTTTTATGTTTTTATCATCAAATAAATGCCAAAAAAATAAAAATCACAAACATACAAAAATGAAGACAAGATATAGGCTCCAAACTAGGGAAAACCTCTCAAAGGGGAAAACCATAAAGAACTTATCTTCTTATAGAATCAACTTCAAAGGAGACTTCCAGGACAAAATCTTAGACCAAGGCTTCCACCAAGAACCAAGCCAACTAACCATCGTCCTTCTGTAATGCAATTGAAGAATAATAGCCTTTACATCTCATCATAAAAAGTCTGCAAAACCTTCCTGAAGTTTTTAGACCTATTGCATGACCATAAACCTAGCCCTCTTGCATGTGTGAGCTGCTACAGAGATAATAAAGATTTTTGAACATACTAGAGCTTGTCTCCTTCGCTAGGCTCTTCTATCCTTCCTAAGACTCTCACATGTATCCTTGTTAGGGTCTAACCCTAACCCATTTATTTATGTAATAATCCCAGGGGGCCTCATCATAGTCATAGTTAGTTATTTGATTCAATAAAACCCATAAGAAATTATTCACATTAATAATAATTGTATGTGGTTGACCCACATTATAGAAAAGGGACCACAATTAGTTAAAAATGGGCCATAGTTAATAAATAAAGTGGTTAACCCATATTTTGCAAGGGACCACAAGTATTTAGGGTTTTGGATGTCATCAAGCTACAAAAAGTCTTATATAACGTGGGAAGAATCATCGATTTTTATTGTAATTGAGCTATGTTCTTTTGGAGGTTTCCCCCTCGAAGAGGCAAGTGAACATTGTATTATTCTTATGAATAATAAAATATCTTTGTAGCTTGTCTCAATTCATATGATATTTATATGTTTTTGGAAATATTGTTTCATATTTCTAGCATTCTGTTATTCTCATAGGTCAAGTGCATAAGAAGTGTTATTAGAGCACTTTCTAGTGCGAGTTGTACCTTCAATTTTGGCATTTTTTCTTTTTCTTTTTAGGCTAGAGACATGTTCCAACAAATTTAAACCACAAGATTTGTTGTTGGTCACATAAACCAGTGTATTTGGGGAGGCATGCACTTAGGGACTATAATAGGTTTTCATGCTTGTTGGACTGCCTTGTAACCCCTTTGTTTACCACTTCAAATAGTAGCGCATTAGACAGAACCACACACGGACTAAAACCATTCACAAACTGCACTTTCGCATACCCTTGGGTATATCAGAAGCCCCCCTTGGGGTACCCTGAAACATAACCTTAGACAAGTCATCGACCATATTTCTACCACAAGACACTGAGGATAACACTTAGGGATATTACTCACACATATAGAAGGCTAGTCGGGTAATACAACTAAGGGTACAGTCGCTCCTCCTTAGATGGTGCTCTAAAATATTGGGGCAAGTACTACTATTGGACCCCTATGTATATCATGATATGTAGCATATGAAAATCTTGTGTGACCATAGTTCCTTCAATTATATGAAGATCGCGCCTCCCGCAAACTTTTTGTCTAGCTTAGATCCAACAGCTAGGGTTCAACCATCGCTATACATGTGAGATATAGAAATTGGGGTTTTGTCACCATCGTACATATTAGATTCAATAGTTTGGGTTTTCACAACGTATATTAGAATCTTTGTGCAATGAGGGTTTTAGTCACTTTAGTATCGCGACTTTGGGGTTTCTGCTACTACAATCCGACCCCGATTTTCATAGGATTTTGGTAGTATCAAGAATTTATATTTCAGTCACTGTAGTATTGATTATCTAGTAGTAAAGCTCCTTTCAGAGTAAAAGAAATTTTCTAGGCTCATCACAGGACACTTGCAAGATACCTAGCCCATAAAATTCAAGATGATTAGTTGATCGCAATGCTACCATTCACCTATAAGTCCCCCAATTTTCAAGCGATATGAATTTTTTCCCGACACAACTTAAACTAAGCCACATCACTAGAATTCTAAGCTTGCCTTCTTTCCAACCATACTACTCTTAAGTAATTTCAAAATTTGACCAGGGCTAGCGTATGCATAATACCAGGTCTCAAGTTATAGATGTAGAGAAAGTCGAAGCCTTCGAGAAAAAAATCAATGACTTTGAGACATCCTTTAATGACAGAATCACAATAGTAGTACTATAATACTTGAGGACATCTCACTAGCCCAAGAGGGGATAACACAATGTTGATTCCCACGTAGAAGGGGAATCCAACCATCACATTCATTTTCATGGAGGTCACCAATATTCGATCCATCAGACACCCAAGCTAGACATGTAAAAATTTGAGACCTCTAACTGAATAGTATGGGTGGCACATATGGAACAATATTTCCACCATAGTAATATCTGGGATGATGACACAAAAATACGTGTGGGAGATATTTACTTGGACCAAGAGAGATGGTAGTGATGGTAGTGGCATCAAAAATGATATCTAGGGAGGCAAATTTGGAACATGTTCTCAAAAGCCATTTGGGACTACTTTGATTGGGAATCTTACTTTCTATTTCATCTCACTAAGCTTAGGAAAATGGGTACAGTACGTGGCTACATTGCAACCTTTGAACAATTGTCCATTCGAACTAAAGGACTAAGAGATGCCTTTTACTTGGAATGTTTTATCAGTGGTCTAAAGAAACCCATCCAAGCCCATGTCTGAATGCATCACCCAACTACTTGGTTGGAAGCATACAAAAAGGCCTTAGATGTAGAAGTCACTTTAAATTCCCATTCCAATCGTCCAAATTTCATTACATGGGCATGTCCCACCCCAACTAAGAGCCCCACCCAAATAGTTTAGGTAAAAAAGTTGTTGCCGAAATAAATGGCTTAAAGAAGGAAATAAGGACTCTACTACTACTGTGATGACAAATACTCCTTGGGACATAAATGGAAGGAACCAAATTCTTTCAAATTGACACTATTGAAAACAAATTTTCCAATGAAGATACATCCATTAAAGTTCCTGAGGAGGAAGAGTGTGAAACCCAAACAACCTTGGACATTGATACTACAAATAAGCCAGATGAGCCAGTTATCTCACTTCATGCCCTGACCAACATTTCTTCTCCCCAAAATCTCAAAATTCGAGGTTTTATTAAACATCAGCTAGTAGTGGTGTTGATTGATAGTCGTAGCACACATAACTTTGTTTATAAGGGAGTATTAGAAGTCGTTCATTGTTTTGTCTGGGCAGTATCTAATTTCCAAAGATTTATCACTGATGGGGGGACCATGAAATGTGAAGAATGTTATGAAACTATTAAGCTTCAAATGGCGAATTATCACCTCAAAACCCAGATGTTTGCCATTGAAATGGGTGGTTGTGACATTGTCCTTGGTGCTATATGGCTTCTCACATTGGTCCCTATCATAATGGAATTCCATGAGTTATATGTGAGCTTTAAGCAGAACAATCACACTTATACACTGCGGGAACTCTAGGTAGGTGTTCCTACTATCATTAGCTCACATCGAATGGAGAATATTTTAAAAAGTGGTTTTCATGGGATAGTAACACAATTTAATGCCATCCATGCCATTGAATCCACTCCTCCTAAAATTCATTTGATATGCAACAAGTATTAGATCACCACCAGTGGGTCTTTTATAAACCTAAGGAACTCCCACCTGCTAGAGGTGAACATGATCATAACATCCCTTTTCTCCTGAGTACCCAACCGCTAAATGTCCACCCCTATCGATATCTTTTTGTACAAAATAATAAAATTGAAAAAATCATTAAGGAAGTCCTCGAAGCTAGTGTTATTCATTCCAACATCAGCCATTATCCATCTCAAGTGGTCTTTATTTTAAGGAAATACGGTGAATGACGCATGTGTCCAAACTTTAGGGCCCTCATCAAGCTCACTATCAAGGACAAATTTCATATTTCAGTAGTTGATGATCTGCTTGATGAATTGCACGGTGCCAAATTTTTTACCAAGTTAAACCTATGCTTAGGCTATCACCAAATACAGATGAAGGAAGTGACATTCCCAAGACAACCTTTTGAACTCATGAAGGACATTATGAATTTATGGTCATGCCATTTGATCTCTATAATGCCCCATCCACTTTTCAGAGCCTCATGAACAACTTTCTGAAACCATATATTAGAAAAATTCTCTTGTTATTTTTTGAAGAAATTCTCAACTACCACATAACATGTGACATAGACCTTCAGCATGTTGACCAGGTATTGCAACTACTCCAAGATCACAAATTATTTGTCAAATTATACAAGTGTTCCTTTGGCATGGAAGAAGTAGAGCATTTGGGGCACATTGTGAACCGTGAAGGAGTTAGGGCTAATTCAAAAAATATTCAAGAAATGCAAGATTGGCCCCAACCAAAAACCTTGAAGAGTTTGAGGAGATTCTTGCCAATTAGAGGAAATTTGATTTTAAATAATTAACATTGAATTTCCATGTCATACTATGTAAGCCAATCAAAATCCTTTAAAATTCAAAAGAGATACATGTGTGACTAGGAACTGACAAATTTTTTAATAATATAATTTACCTAATTTAAGTGTGAACGGTGCTAAGTGACCAAAAACTACATTAAATATTAAAAGTAAAATTAATATCTTATTCTATCAAATTTATAATATTGAGAATATTTTTAATGAAGGGTAAAATATGGGTTGAGTGTCTTTTTAATGACGCGTAACTAGTTTAAATTAGTTACGCGTCATTAACACACTCAACCTGGAATCTTACCACTCATTAAAAAATATATATTATATATTATAATATATATATATATATAGATACAAAGTGCATATCTGGGTAAAATTAATTTAACTTTATTATTTATTTTTTATTTAAATGGTATTAATTAAATATAAAATAATTACCTACTATTATGATAAAGTACGTTTTTTGGGTGATTTAAATTCAAATTCAAATTTAATGTAATTTAAATCTAATTTTTAATTTTAATTTGGGAATTAGGTTAAATTAAATTTAAAAATTTAATTTTTTTCAATATAAAATTTAATTAAATCTTGTGCTATACATTAATTTAAATATAAATAGATCTTACAGTTATTTTGATAAAAGCTATTTTGATAAACGTGACATTTACTTGGGTAATTTTGGCAAAGGTAAAATAATAAAAATGATATATTAAAAAATTGTCTACATGGAATTATTTTATTAGTTTCATAATTTTTCTTAGGTGCCTATTTTTGAGTTCAAATGTCCTCTAATCGGGTCTCACAAACTACTATCACAAATTTGTTAGCCATTATAGACACATTGCCCGACCCCTCACTAATATTCTCAAGAAAAAATCATTTCTCAAAACTGACACAACTCAGTAGGCCTTCTTTGCTGTCAAACAAGCCATGTGCTCCACTACAATATTGGCCCTTCCAAGCTTCAAAAAACCTTTTGCGATTGAATGTGATGCTTCAGGTATGGGCATTAGTGGAGTATTAATGCAAGAATGTAGACCATTGGCTTTCACTAGTCGACAACTTAGTGAAGAACATATGGGTCAATATACATATGAGAAACAAATGATGGTCATCTTACATGCAGTAGACACTTGGATACCATACTTATTAGGTTGTCATTTCTAAATTCGCAATGACCATCATAGCCTAAAATATTTCCTAGAGCAGTGTCTATCGTCGCCATAACAAAATAAATGGTTCACAAAAATGTTGGGATATGATTATGAGATAATTGGCAAGAAGGGGTGTGACAATGTAGTGTTCGATGCCTTACCATGCCAATTTAAGCAAGAGGGCACCCTGTTATCACTCTATCTACCCATACTAGATTGGATATAAGCAACTTGTCATGAATGGTTCTTCCATCTCCTCTTTATCCCATCTCATTAACATATTATGAGAAGATCCTAAGTCCTCAAAGGATTACTCTTGGAAGGATGAAGTTCTTTACTGTTAGGATTAGATAGTGTTATCCCCAACCTCCACCCTCAAAACCCATATCTTGGAAGAGTTTCACCCCTCTCCAACTGCATTACATTCAAGCTTTTTGAAGACTTATGCATGAGCACAACGTTCTTTATTTTGGGCCAGCATGAAGCACGGAATTCTTACTTTTGTAGTTGAATGTTAAGTATGCCAACACAACAAAGGGGAAATGATAAAGCTATTAGGAACCTTAAAACCCGTGCCAATCCCTGCTTTTGTCTAGAAGGATGTTTCCATGGATTTCACTACAGGTCTCCCAAAGTCAAGCAACAAATAATTCATCATGGTGGTTGTTGAAATACTTTCCAAATATGCTCTTGTTGGTGCTCTACCACACCCATTTACCCCAACATTAGCGGCTTAGGATTTCATGGACCAAATATTCAAACTGCATGGCATGCTGAATTCCATTATGATTGAATGAGACCTAATTTTCACCAGCAATTTTTGGCAAGAACTTTTCAAGATATGGGGCACACAACTCCAATAGAGTACAACTGATCATCCCTAAATTGGTGATCAAACATAAGCAATCTCCGATGCTTCACTTCAGACAAGCAATACCAATGGGTACAATGGATGTCTTAAACTAAATGGTTGTATAATACTAACTATCATGAAGTCACCAAGATAATTCCATATGAGGCAGTGTATGGACAACTCCCACCTTCACCAACATCTTATATCCCTAGATCTTCTAAAGTATAGGCAGCTGATAAGCTCTTGCATAACCATGCCACCATGATCGCTCATCTCAAAGATAACCCACATCAAGCTCAAAATTGAATGAAGCAATAATCCAACTGACACTATTCAGAGAGGTCATTTCAAGTAGGTAACCAAGTGTTCCTATGACTCTAACCTTAGAATCAAACCTCTCTTAAAGAAAAGGCTTTCCAAAAACTAACCCTAAAATTCTATGGGCCTTATCAAGTACTTCAGAGTATAGGAGGAGTCACATACAAATTGGCCCTGATGACTACTTCAAAAATCCACCCAATCTTCCATGTGTTCTGCCTCAAGAAAGGGGAACAATTACAGACTTCAAACAAGTTTGGCATAATTAGATGAGGAAGGTTGACTTTGGCTCTGACCTGAATAGGTCCTCGACACTCACGAAAGACATCTTTGTGACCACACGAATAAGTAAGTCTTCATCAAGTGGAAAGACACCTCTCTATAAGATGCAACATGGGAACCGACCATTATTCTTCAGTAGTTTCCACAGCTTCTGCCTTGAGGAAAAAGCTTCTTTTGATGGGGTAGGGCATGTTAGGGTCCAACTCTAACCCATTTCATTATGTAATAAGCCCAAGGGGCCTAATGAGAGTCATACTTAGTTAGTTGAGTCAATAAAGCCTATAAGCGGTTATCCACATTAATAATAATTCAAAGTGGTTGACTCGTATTATAGAGAATGGACCACTATTAGTTATAAATGGGTCGTAGTTAATATATAAAGTGGCTAAATTGCATTATGCAAGGGATCACTAGTAGTTAGGGTTTTGGATGTCATCAAGCTATAAATAGGCTTAGATAGCATGGGAAGAACCATCAAATTTTATTGTAATTAAGCTCTGCTCTGTTGGAGGTTGCACCCTCGAAAAGGAAAGTGAACATTGTATTATGCTACTGAATAATAAAATATATTTGCAGCTTGTTTCAATTCATGTTATATTTCTATGTTTTGGGCATTATTTTTTTGTATTTTTGGCACTATGTTATTCTTGCAGGTCACGTGCATAACACTCCAATTGCAGATCAATCCTAATAGATGCTTGCTTATTCTATTTAAATGAGATCAAATCTCTTCTTTTGATAGCCCTTCAAAGGGGCTCCATTAGCCCTCTCTAGGTTGACCTCTTCCTGGTTGGCCGACTTGGCCTTGGGATCATTCTAGACACTTCCAAATACAAAATAATTTTTCTTTTCTTCATACAAATGCCTAGAAGGGTCTTTTACATTATGAAAAGGAAACTTTGACTCATGTAAACCCTAAGAGACTTAATGACAAATATTTTGATAATGAAACCCATGCTTTTACAAAATTAAAATTTTCTTTTGTTCTTACATCATTTTCTTTCTCCATTTGATAGATGCATGAATCAAATGACCATTATGAAGAAACAAATTAGTTACATTTTCCAACACTAAGGGCACTTAAGCTATAAAAATCACCCTGGGATTGCAACTGGCCTAGGCCACACCGACCATTACCATGGCTGAATTTTTTCCCACGTAGTTTCGAACTGGTGACCTAACTTGTTGCTTGACTAGCCACGACCTAAGAGCATCTAAGCCATCAAAATCACCCGGGGATCACACTTAAACCATGCCACACTAGCCCTCAGTATCACTGGATCTTCATCCATGAGGTTTTGAACTCGTGACATTTTCAGCATGAAGTTCCTTAACATAACACCCTAGATGTTTACCCACGAGGGTTTGAACGAGTGACATTTTCACCATGAAGTGCCTTAACAAAACACCATGTCATCACTAATGGGGTTGATTATGGGGATTTGATCGTTAAATCTTATAAATTTCATGCTTTACAGAATACTTCATAATATGGTGTTTGCCAACTTCACCACCCCCTTAAGCTACAAATATTTTAAAATTATTATTTTAATAT
>APFE030916084.1:5745-17353 GCA_000404065.3 Pinus taeda
ATATATAATAATATAAACCATATTAAACAAACTGAGAAACTTTAATACTACCAATAAAGTGCAATCTTACCAGAGAATAAGCAATAATATGGAAATAACTTTAAAAACTACTTATCACATAAACATATCTTTTCTAAATATGATTTTATGAAACCTCCTTAGGAAATTCCAATCTTATTGCAAAAATTGCACCGTCGCATTTTTCTCGTAAAATAATCTTTTCCAACGTCGTAATTTTCTCGTAAAGGAATCTCTCCCAATTATAATGTTATTAAAAATCCCAATCTTACAAAGTATTTTCTTGATTCTCCTAAAATTACAAAGTTATCTGGGTCTTTAGTTTCATCCAGTTATTTTCACAAACAATGGTAAAGATTTCGGGGATTGATTCGCAATAATGTGAAAACTAGTTTGCATATAAACAAGGTCGAAGATGGAGATCTACAATCTAATTTCAATTGACGAAGTATTCACCGTGGAAAACAGTAGAGGACATTCAGGCGTAGCGCAGGAATTGAAGGGTAGCGGAGGATTGGGGATGTCCTCTGCATTACCTTCTAACATTTGGACAACCCTCGTCATACAAGGATGATCTCTGGACTAGTATTAAATGCACCACATTCCAGCTTTTGTGAGTTTCCTCACCTTCTCCTCATCTGCAGCTTCTATTTCTCCTCCTGTCAGTCTCATCCCCAACTCGCCACTCTAAATTAGCTTGAAAGCCCACTCAGGGAACTATAACTGACTGGACCGTCTTACCTGTACATCAATATTCTTTATGCCCCCAACAGTCTCAAGCAGCAGCATTCCAAAGCTATAGACATCTGATTTGTCTATAATAGGATCCATACCTCTTGACCACACCTTTGGGGAAACATATCCTGACGTCCCTCTTACTGTCTTCATGGAAATATGGTCATCTCCCTTCCCACAAAGTTTTTCCAAACCAAAATCAGCAACTTTAGGGGTTAAGTTGACATCTAGCAACTTTAGGGGTTAAGCGGCGCACATGGGGTTAGATCGATGGAGTGCTTGACCTAACAGTGCAGAGGAACCCCTGCGGGGGAGGTGAGGATGTCCTTGTACTCCTCCACGACCTTGTCCATTTGTAGTTGTCATGAGGAGGGGCCCTGTCTGGTAGTCGCAACCACCATCTTCTTCTTTCCTTGAGGGTGTATCATCAGGAAAACAAATTTCTTGGTTTTGGAAATGAGCTTACTACATTGTTTTGTAGTAACCAAAGAGATGGTGGTAGGCGGTGCTACCTTCGATATCCTGTACAACTTATTTCCCAAAGTAACAATAACAACACGAGGCTTTGATTCATACACAACATGTCGCTTCCACAAGTATGGTTGGCCTAATAATACATCACAAACATCAAGGGGAGAAACGTCACACAATACCTCATCCATGAAGGACTTGATGTTGTATGGAAGGTGACACTGTTGGCTCACGCGAAGATCCCATCCTTGGTGAAGCCACCCATTGTTGTATGATTGTGGATGTACTCTGGTCGGTAAACCCAGCCGTTTCATGACCTCTACAGAAATGAGGTTCTTTTGGCTCCTGCTATTGACAATGAACTGTAGCGAGGAGCCCTTTACCCACATCTTTGAGTGGAAGAGGCGCTCCTCCTCCTCTGGATCTTTGGGTTCCTCCTTCTGGATCTTTGTGGTGGCAACGATGGCGTTGGGCACTGCATCGATAATTTGCTTCCCTTTGTCATTCCCCTTGTCGGGTTCTAACTCAGAGTCGGAATATGCATCTGATTATGAAACCTTTAGCTCGGCCACTAGTGACTACATGGCCTAACACTCGTGTTGTGAGCGGAGTTCTTATGGAACTCACACCACTTTTCCATGTCCCTTTTCCGCTTCGTGGCATTGTTCTTTTCTTGCAGATTTGACGGGTTGTCTTGGGCTACCCCGCCTTGGCTTTATCCTTTGTTCTGCAGTTTGGGGGCACCTTTCCCTTGCTTCGGATTCACAGATCCAAAGTCTCGCTTCTTCTGTTTAGACTTTTGCTCGATCTTGACGACATATCGGTATGCCGTGCCGAGCGAGGAAATGTTTAGGAATTCAATTTTGTCCTGGATGTACCTGTGCAGGCAGCCGCAGTATTTGAGTACCAAATGCTACTTTAAATCCTTGATACCCAACTTTGTGCGAAGGGTATGGAAAATATTGGTAAACTCTAGCACGTCTTGGTCCCTTCCCTACCACAACATGGTCCACTTCATGTATTGATCCTCATAGCTTCTGATAGGGTAGTATTGCCCCTTGATGGCAGCCCAGAATGAATCCTAAGTGGGTGTGGCTGAAAACAGTGAGGTTGTACTTTCATCCTTTTTATCACAGTAGGTTTCCCACCAGTCCTTGACATGGGAGGCGACTTTGAGAAGAGCGAAAGTAATCTTTTCCCGGTCGGAAAAATCATGAACAGAAAAAGACCCTTTTAGCATATTTAACCATTTATCTACGACGTCTGCATCTATATGACACTCAAACATGGGAATGTCAAAGTTAACTTGTACTTTAAAGGGTATTGTGCTTCCATAGTAGCTACTGGAAGTAGATGTGTCACCCTTGGGTAGCTGCAGAAGGATCTGGGCAAAGTTGTCCATCATCACGTTCCTTTGTCAGTTGAGGGCCTCTTCGAGCAAGATTTTGATAGGATCTCCTGCCCCCTCATATTTAATTTCATTTTCCATGGAAGGTCATCGGGATTTGCGAGTCTGGTCCAGCAAAGGTTTGACCAGTTCAGGCCCTAACTCCTTATATCCCAACCTCGCTGGGGACATGCAAAGAAAGACAGAGAAAGAGCAGACCGCTCTGATACCACTGATCCAGATTTAAACAATAACGCAACAAATTACAGATATAACCATACATACAGAGATGCAACACAAATAATACTTCATTTCATTACTGTAAAATACTGAAATATGCTTACAAACATAAATGGAAATAAAATAGCTAGGGCGATGGTAGCTTATCTCTGAGAAGAGATGTGGTGGCTACATGCCTCTGAAATATCTTACAATGAGACTTGAAGGCCTATTTATCGTTGAAAAACAATGGAAAACCATAAACATCCAAAAACCTAACCCTAGGAGATGAAGTGCCAAACTATGGGCCCCGTTTTGGGTAAATTGGTACATCAACTTCCCGAGGTCGTAACTTTGGCATACAATCTTCGTTTGACGTGCACAATACCTCGTTAGAAATATCTATTCGAGGACTACAACTTTGGGATGAGTAGCATTAGTCTATAGACACATATTGCTCTCATTTTTCCCAAAAAAAAGTCACTTAGGGCCTCAAAACGGCTTTGGAAGTTCAGGACCCAAAAAAATTGCTAAAAATAGTAAATTGTGCTACAATGAAGGAAACTAAAAAACTAAAAGATACAATGGTGGGGGTCCAATTGGAATTGATCGGTGGCTACCAATATCCACCTAGATCAATAATAACATAATATAATTTGGTTATGTCATATATAGATAACTTATATTTAGTATAAGATAATTGGCGTTCAATTTTTTTATCTCTTGTTATAAAGAGAAAGTTCAGGATTTTTTGAGTTAGGATTTTGGTATTATATATATTTCCTTAATTTTCAATGACATTTAGTAACATAGTACAATTTGGTTTATTTAAAATATAATAACTTGTTATTGTAAAATCGTTTTCTTTTGTTTTTTCAAAGAAAACATATATTTTTTTAGTTTTAGTAGAATGGAAATTACAATTTTCACATATATATTAAGATATTAATGTTTCAAAACCTAAAATATAACCATTGCAACCAACCTAATATTTTTATTTTTGGAATATAAATCTATATCAATTTATCATACTATCTTTTCTAATACATATGATAGTTTAAGTACAATATTTATATATTATCCACAATTGATAATATTCACTTTATAAAGAGTCAAAACATAAACTTTCTCGTATTTAATGAAATTGTTGTAGCTTATATTGGGTTTAAGCTTATTATCCATTTTTATCATAATGTGTGGCCTAAAATCATTAAGTGGGTTCAACCTCAATGAAGCCCTTCATATTCTCTACCTCGCAAAGTCTAAAAGAAAAAAGTATTTTGCTTGTGGCAATTACATATCGAAAATATATGAAAGCACATTTGAATATATATATATATATATATATATATATATATATATATATATATATTGCAAAGCATAAATATATCGGATTTACAAAGGAAACAAGTGTTAAAGTTAAAGGCCCAAACCTGAAATATATATATTATGCTTTATAAAGTTCGTCAAGTTCGCTTATTGCAGAGTTTATGTACATTGGTTCCACCGATTGTGATGAATGATGGCGGGTCGGACCCGAAATATTATGTGTCGCATTTTATAAGCCCATCGGGTCCGCGATCATCACATAGCGTTTATGACTTATGCCGATTGCAATTTGTGATCATGGACCAGACCTGAAAGTATATATATTATGTTTTACAATTGCGGCGGGTCCGTCATATCGCATATATATATATATATATATATATATATATATAGAGAGAGAGAGAGAGAGAGAGAGAGAGAGAGATGGAAAGCATCGATTGCGATGAGCGACGGGGATTTCGGACCCAATAAGTTTATATGCTATATTTTATAACTCAGCACGTTCGCCTTATCGCGAGTTGTAAAGGTTTTTATTGATATATCAAAAGTCCTTCATATATATTTGTTTACATAGTTTTATACACATTTCTATTATAAAGGGTTATAATAAAAAGGCCAGACTCGAAGCATATATATATTATAATTAAAAGCCTCGGTGGGTCCACAAGGCGTATTAAAAGGTAGATTTCAAGTTATAAGGCAGGTTTTCGAGCGGAGCAAAAATGGTAAATGGTTTTATTGGAGCCCACCCTATCACACTCATCATTCAACATGTAACAGTCGGGTGGAGAGAGGAAATCTCCCATTTCGGGCAAGTATTCTCTGGGCTTATGTTTCATCTGAAATCTTTGTAGACTGTCTGATTTGCTAAGCACAGATCTACGGTGCGGATCTATCACGGGAGAGGTATGCCTAGATAATTGTGCAGAGCTTGTATTAAAAGTGAAAAAGCATGTTTTATGGCATATTTCTATTATAAAAGGTATATAATAGAAATAGCGCAAATATGAAGGATTTATGCATATGAGGCTTAAGGGTGTGTAAAGTTAAGTTTTGTAGTGATATATCATTTGAAAGGGCCAACTACGATTGGCGGTGGAAGTCAACGGAGCATTGTACAAACAGATTTGACAAGTTTATAAAGTAGAATTAACTCTTTTGAGTTCCGGATTAAGCAAAAGTTTGCATTAATTTCGCTGTGTAAAGTGGAAAATCAGGGTTAGGGCCGAAGCTGAAGAGGAAGACAATCCAATATGTTTCTTTGCATTTTGGCCAATCAGAATGCCCATGTAAGCCCAAGATTATACAAACTAAACGCGTTTCATTACTGCTAAAACGAATTAAGCATCATTAGGGCATTTACAGAGGAATTCAGCAACAGATCAATAGAGCAAGTCAGTAGTTATCATCCCCTTATGAATCCAGTTATGTTATTTTTATTTCATGCTCTTTGAGGTGTCTTTTACCCTCTGTAAAATTTTGTAGTAGTTCTTACTTCATATAGTTAGAAAAGCGGTTAGATAGTTTGGGTAGTTTCAGAAATCAACAATTGTTCCACAATGTATAAAAGAGGAAAATTTACTAAGAAAGGGTTCAAATTTTGGAGAACCCGAAGACTAGGCCATTGTATTCCTGATATCATCGTTGATTAATGAAAGAATCAGAAGTTTCCATGAGTTGTTGCATATAATTTTGTAAGCTTCTCTGTCATGTGTCGTGCTATGTTTTCTTCTTTTCAAGTATAGTAATGAAGTTGCAGGCCTTTATTTTCTTATGTAGATAAAGTTAAAATTCCTTAAAAGAGTGCTCCTATACTTGAAGTCCTTACTTCCTTTCTAAGTTATAGATAATAATTTATGTGAAAGACCAACATATTGTCTATGATTTAGTTCTCATCATCATAGTTCCTCTAAGTTACAAATAGTAGTTTCTATGAAAGATCAGCATATTATCTTTAAATTCTCCTTCAAACTTTCTTCATTCATCATTTATATCTAGAAACAAATGGCATTCTGAGATGTCCTGGTCATACATATATTAAGAGTTAAAGACCAAGTTTTCCAGGCCCTTCATTTGAGAACACAACAAACAATAAGTGACAGTAAATAATATTTATTAATGTCTTAAGCACAATTTCACTATAGCGAGGAAATTAGTTTCTTAAGGAACAACAAAAACTATGGGTTTTAAGAAACCCTTCAAACAAGTGACCCAACAACTATGACATATTAAACCCTTAACTTAATAAACTTAACTCAATAGTCTCTCTAACCCAACTAACCTTTCTTAACAACTTATCATCATCGCTATTATTGTCGTCATTGTCATTATTATCATCGTCATCACCATCATCATTATCCTACCTAATAACCTATCAATAAAGGGTAGTCATCATCATCATCATCATTACCACCACCGCTATAGTCATTGTCATTTCCATTGTCATCATCATCATCATCACCATCATGATCATAAAAATGATTATCATGATCATGATAACCCAAGTGGATATTAGTGTCCAACCATCTCTTCCACTAACTCTGTGGTTGCCTTCTTCTTGGTAGTTTTTCTATGGGTTTCCGAGTCCAAAATTTATGAGGAAATTTTGAGACCATAAATGACGTTTCTTTTCCATTTGAGTGTCTATGGGTTAGCATGGTATACCCAATCCCTGGCTAAAATTTGTATCTTTGATAGTTCTTTCCAATAAGATACCAAATATCCCAAACAAGCATTATATTCAAATGTTGCACCCTAGGGAAGATTATGTGACAACTAATCACCTCGAGGCCCATAAACTTTTTGGCACTTCATCTTTTAGGGTTAGGGTATTGGACCTCTAGGTTTCTTTTTTTGTTAAGTGATCATTCTTTTGGCATCTTATAATAGCTTTTCGTGAATGCATGTAGCCATCATCTCTCTCTCTCTCTTCAAAGAAAACTCCCACTATTCTAGCTGGTTTGTGGTTTAATTTTGCTATTTTATTTTTTCATAGAAGTAAGATTTTCACTATATTATTGTGCTCTCTATTATATTTTTATGTATATATATTGCATTTCCTTTCTGTTGACGAGAAAAGTTGTTATACTTCAGTACTAGAACCCTCGAATCTCAATGGGTAGGTGAGATAATGGAACTAGGCCCACGGTTTAATGCCAAAAATTATGTTGCATTCATTTACAACAACTTTGTACAAAGCAACAAAGGAAAAATATTTATATAAGAAAATTAAAAAATAAAATCGAAAAATAAACAAAATAGAAACTATGTATATAAGAAAATTAAAGAATACAATGGAAAAATAAACAAAAAGAAACTATGTAAATGGACATATACATCGTTGTAAGTAAATAGCTAAAATTAAAACAAATTAACAACTAATGAATTAATTTATAGCATATTTTTTAAAAATTCATACCTTATTAGCCATAGGACTGCACATGTGTGTTTATACATGATCCGGACTTAAACAGGAACGCAACAAATTACAGAGATAACTATATACACAAAGATGCAGCGGAAATAATACTTCGTTTCATTAATGGAAAATACTGAAATGTGCTTACAACCAGAAATGGAAATAAACCAGCTAAGGCGATGGTAGCTTATCTCTGAGAAGAGATGTGCGGCTACATGCCTCTGAACTATGTTACAATGAGGCTCGAGGGCCTATTTATTGTTGAGAAATAATGGAAACCCTTCACATTCCAAAACCTAACCCTAGAAGATGAAACACCAAATTTTGGGCTCTGTTTTTGGGTAAGTTGGTACATCAACTTCCCGAGGTCGCGAATTGGTCACATTATCTCTGTTTGACGCGGATGATAGCCCATTGGAAAGATCTCTTCGAGGACTACGAAGAAAAAGAGGATTTTTTGATAGAAAAATTGCCGGCGGTAGATTTCCCAAAAAACGTCGTTTAGGGCCTCAAAACGGCTCCGGAAGTTTAGGACCCGAAAAACTGCTAAAAATAGTAAACTGTGCTATAATTAAGGAAACTGAAAAAACTGAAAGAAGCACTAGAGAGGATCCAAGTGGAATTAGCGGGTGGCCACCAGTATCCACCTAGATCATTCCTCCCCCCATAGGAAGCAATGGTCCCCATTGCGTTGAGTTCCTCCATGAGATGAGGGAACTTCTGCTGCACTTGGTCCCTGGTGAGCCACTTGCCCTGGTGAAGGAGTTGTTCTACTTTGACAACTTGATACCGTTGGATATTCTGCAGGTGAGTGTGCTTGATCTGTGTGTCCATGATCCAATCAGTTGCAGCTTGTTCCATGCAAGCAAGATTTAACTCTGTGGGTGTGAGTTGTTCTGCAATGTCGAACGTGTCTAGTAATGGTGGAAAGTATGGTTGAAGGCAGTCGACATTGAACACCAGGTGCAGGCCAAGGAATGGGGGAATGTTGAGCTCAGATGCATTGTCTCCCACAGCCTTGGTAATGGTGTAAGGGCCGTATCAGAGTGGTCTAAGTTTTCGATAGGCTCCAGTAAGGCGTTCCTTTTGCAAATGCAACCAGACTTTGTCACCCACATGAAACTTGTGTGGCACCTGATCTTGATCATGTCGTTGCTTGTACTTAGCATTTGATTTCTATAGAATGTCTTGGACCTGCTAGCGAATATGTTGGATGTGCTCAATGAAGTTGTTTGCCTTATCTGTTTCGGACTGGACATGAGGAGAATCTATGTGAGTAGCTGCAAATGGCATGGCCACATCGATGGGACATAGTGGCTGGAATCTGAAGCCCACTTGAAAGGGGATGTGGCCAATCGAGCTGTGGAGAGCCCGATTGTAGTTGTGCTGAACATAGGGGAGCCTCTCATCCCATGTGCATGGATGCTTTGAGTTGTACATGCGCAGAATGTGTACGATCATCCTGTTGACAACCTTTGTCTGGCCATCAGTTTGAGGATGGAAGCCTATGGACTTAGTGAGTTTGGTGTCTAGCATCGACCAGAGACTGGACCAGAATGTACTGAGGAACCTGTTGTCCCAATCTGAGATGATAGACTGTGGGATCCCAAAGTGTACCCACACTCGTTCAAAGAAGAGTTTAGCAGTGGCTTCTACTGTGATATTCTTTTTGCAGGCCGCCATAATTTCCATCTTTGAGAACCTGTCTATGACCACAAAAACACAGTCATTTCCATGCTTAGTGGAAGGAAGGCCTGACATGTAATCCATGGAGATGGATACCCAAGGCCGACTAGGGGTACGTAACGGGGTATAGAGGGCTTGCTTCTTGATGGTCGGTTTGGCAATGGCGCAGGCAGTGCATGATCTGATGTACTTCCCGACATCCTGTTGAAGATTCGGCTAATAGAAATACTTCTGCAGTACTACCACCATTTTTTCGACCTTAAAATGCCCAACAACCCGACTGTAGTGTGCTTCCCAAATCATCTTGGCACGCTCGCTTGAAGGAACACAAAGGTGACCCAGGTGGCATAACAGGTCGTCCTGGAGGTGAAAATCTAGAACATGCTGACCCTCCAAGAGGTTCTAGTATGTGTGGCCGAATTCCAGGTCTCTTTTGTAGAGCAGTGGTCAATCAGAAGTCTCGTGCCCACAAGAGTTGAGCACAGTGGTTAATGCCATGATCAGTGGTCGACTAAGGCAATCTGCAACATTATTAGTGCTTCCCTTCTTATACTTGATATTCAAATGGAATTGTTGCAGGTATGTGGACCACTTCTAATGGCGATCATTCTGCAATTTCCCTTGGGTCTGTATGAACTGCAGGGGTCGGTGGTGCTGTGTGGATGACCGTTTCCTTCTCCAAAATGTAATGCTTCCATTTTCGGTAGGCCTGCACAATGGAATACATCTCTTTATCATAACTGGGATACTTCCGGACTATGTCTGAAAGTGTTTCACTGTGATATGCCACTGGATGCCCATGTTGAGTAAGGACTGCCCCAATAGCATAGTCAGAGGCATCTGTCTCGACCTCAAATGGTTGTTGTAAATCTAGTAATGCAAGCACTAGTGCCATGCAGAGGCGATCTTTCAACTCTATGAATGCCTACTGTTGAGATTCAAACAAAAAGAATTTTTCCTTCGCTCCTCCCTTGGTGACTTGACTCAAAGGCCAAGTTTTATGAGAAAACCCCATCACGAACCTGCGGTAGAAGTTGGCAAGACCTAGAAAGTTGCGGAGCTCTGTCAGAGTGGTTGGAGATGGCCAATCCCGAATGACTTGGATCTTGGTTAGATCCACATGCACCCCCTGTTCATCAATAATGTATCCCAGATATTGAACCTGGGTCATGCCAAAAGTGCATTTCTTCAAATTGGCACATAGCTTGTGTTGCCGCAGTGTTTGGAGAACCTGTCGGTTGTGGTGGAGGTGCTCTTCCCAACTCTGGCTGAAGATCAGAATGTCATCCAAGTATACCAATACAAATGAGTTGGTGAATGGCTGCAAGATGTCCTCCATTAGCCTCATGAAGGTTGTAGGAGCATTTTTCAACCCGAAAGGCATAACCAACCATTCGAAGAGGCCCTCCTTGTCTTTGAAGGCAGTCTTCCACACATCATAGGGTTTGATTGGTACCTGGTGATATCCTGACTTCTGATCGATCTTGCTGAAATATTTTTCCTCCTTTAGTTGGTCCAGGAGGTCATCAATCTGCGGGATCGGGTACGTATTACGGACAATGATCTTGTTCAGCGCCCAATAGTCAATACAGAGTCTCCAAGTCCCATCCTTCTTCTATACCAACACAATTGGGCTCCCGCAAGGTGATGAACTCGGACGGATGTGGCCTTTCTGCAGCGGCTCCTAAATTTTCCTCTTGATTTCATCGTTCTCCAGAACGGAGCTCTGATAAATTGGTCCATTAGGTAGCGGCGCACCTAGGGTCAGATCGATGGAGTGCTTGACCTGACAGTGTAGAGGAACCCCTACGGGGGAGGTGAAGATGTCCTCGTACTCCTCCACGACCTTGTCCATTTGTAGTTGTCGTGCAGAGGGGCCCTGTCTAGAGGTTGTGGCCACCGTCTTCTTCTTTCCTTAAGGGCGTATCATCAGGAAAACAAATTTTCCAATTTTGGAAATGAGCTTACTGCATTGTTTTGCAGTAATCAAAGAGATGGCAGTAGGCGGTGCTACCTCTGGTATCCTATACAACTGATTTCCCAATGTAATAATAACAGCACGGGGCCTTAATTCATACACAACATGTCGCTTCCAAAAGTATGGTTGTCCTAATAATACATCACAAACTTCAAGGGGAGCAATGTCACACAATAGCTCATCTGTGAAGGGCTTGATGTTGTATGGAAGGTGACACTGTTGGCTCACGCGAAGATCCCGTCCTTGGTGCAGCCACCCGATGGTGTACGGTTGTGGATGTGCCGTGGTTGGTAAGCCCAACTGCTTCACGACCTCTGCCAAAATGAGGTTCTTTTGGCTCCCACTATCGACAATGAACTGTAGTGGG
>APFE030916106.1:0-19258 GCA_000404065.3 Pinus taeda
GCTCCCCCTCTCAAACGAACGGAAAAGATGATGGAGGCATTTCTTTGAATGTCTTAAAAAGAAAGGGGAAAGAGATCCTCAAGCTATTTACCTTTCAAGAGGAGTCGTTGAGATGCAGAGGGAATCCCCATCCTATATTCCAGGATTTGCTTGAGGTCCTGCACTAGGTCCGTAGAGCACACCCACTGAAGCAGGGTTTTGTGTGAGAGGAGCACGATTAGGATCTGGAACGATGCAGAGTGCTCAGGTTTCTTCTTTCCTCTGCAAATCTGAGATGAGAGAAAGCTGGTGCATGCACAACTTGCTAAGGGCCCAACCTGTCCCTATTTCTTATTTCCCTTCGCTGGGCAGCACGCGATTTTTATCACTGGGTTCGGCTTGAATGGAGTCGGGGCATCTCTGAAGCTTGTGGCACCATTTTCTGCAGAGCCGAGCAGAGGCCAGACAATGGTTGAACACTGCATCTCACGACGGTTTCTTAGAGCCTCTCCAGAAAATCTATTCTGTGCATAGTTCTAGATCAGTCCCCTCCATGAGACCAACTCTCGGCGAGGCATTCCGTCAAACACTTGCCACGCATCCTCTCGTGCATAGATTCCACAGTTACATGGACCTGAGTGTCCACAGTTACTTCAACCTTTTCGAGCTACAGCCGCTTCGCTGGACTCGCTCTCAGCTTGTAACGCTTCTAACGCAGTTGCAGCCCATCTTGCATTGGAAAAATCAACAAAATATAACACCATAGGATCTCCACCAGGACGTCGAGCCTCCTTTTGTACCAGTCGAACTTCTTTGAAGCCAATGAATGGACAGAAAATGTGTGCAGCTTCCCTACGAGTACAATCAGCAGGAAGACCCTCAATAAAGAGGGTATTTGATGCGTCAGATGGAAGGTTCTCATCAGGCCTTCTCAAAGGTTCTCTCAATCCCTACGGCTCTAACCTTTGATAGCCCAAACTTAGGTTCCTTAACTTTCCCCCAAGTCCAGGATCTGCACTTCCAATGCCTGACCTCTGACCCATTAAAACAGAGTCAGGGAGGGACGAACTTGACTCTAGTAGAAATGGTCGACCCACCACATCAGGTAAAAAACCAGAAAAACCAGAAATATCACAACCGCTAGAAATCCCTACTGGCGGGAGATCACCACGAGCGTTCTTGGCCAGAGCTGGAATTCCTAATGAGCTGCCATCTCTCCAGTAAGCGTCCGCCATTGAGTTCCTTCAAACCCTTGGGAAAAATTACTTACAGAATATTAAACCTAAATATTAATATTATAAACCCTATGAATAATATTATACCCTGGGAATATGAACCCTTATATTAATAAACCCTACAAATTATTATATTATTGGTTTTTTTAAAGAAAAAAATTTCAAAAAATATAGTGCAAAATATTAAAAACAAATGAATAATAGATAATGATTTTTTTTTAAATAAATTCATATAAAATGAAATGAAATGAAATAAGCATTTGTAAATTCATAAATTCATTTACTATAATCTGATTTGATTATATTAAATCTTTAAAAAATATATCATTTGAAACATTATTGATGGAATTTTAAGTCTATAAATTTACAATTTTTTAATGTATGATGTATTTCAAAAATTGATAATTAAATTGAATAAAAAATCTAACTTTATATTTTTACTTCATCTATTTTATTTATAATCAATCTAAAATATAATGCATTTCAAATTTTAAAAATAAAAATACAGTTCAAAACATCAACCATAATTTCTAAATTTTATAATTTATTAATCATGGAGGAAATTATCATGGAACTTATTAATATAAACAATGTACTTGACACATAAAATATTTCAACGCCATATTAAGTAAAATATTTCAATGTCAACTAATATGTACAATGAAAACAAATAAATTATCATGGTTAAAACATTTATAAGAATTTCAAGTAATGTTATTATTTCATATTTGGGCTATATTGCTTTTGTCTATTTTATCTTTGAGATCCAAACATTTGTTTTTTCAATTTTTTCATTTAAAAAAAATTACACAAGAAGAAATTATATGAGTCTAAACACTTCTTAGAATTGTGATTGAAATAGATCAATATTGATATTTATATGAAAAACTAATAACATCAACTTGCAATTTGAAAATTTGTTATTGAATGGTTGCTAATTAATTTTAGAGGACAAATTCATTCATGTTATTTTACCTAATTCTACTCTAATCCTACAATGAAAACCTAGGATAGACCAAATTCATAGTTGAGATACTTTTATACATTTGTATTTTAATAGTAATGAAATCTTCCATCGAACACTCCAAATCGTTAACATCTAAACCACACTCCGTTACTAAATTTATATTGGACATATAGTTGATTTCGTCGATATTCGTGGCATAAGATGGTCAATCCTTGTACTCCTTATTTGTGCAACGTCACATATTCCTCTCTAGATTTAAGGTCATGTAAGTCAACCTCATGATCCAATATCAAATGCCCAAACTTCTCATATAGGTTTTCGAGTTGAGGGTAAATTTTCCACTATTAGACACCTATGGCAGCATACAAATATATGTATGTTTAGATACTGGTAAAGCAGACACGGAAGTAAGTTGTTACCATGATTATAGTCAAATACCTTGTTATATATGGTATGGAAAACTTTGTTATTCATAGAAGAAGACGTAGCATTCACAATTTGTAGCCCACATTCTTCTATCAAGAGTAGAAAATTGGAGTAGACAATACGATCTTCAAACACGTTGAGGGACATCTTAACCCCAAAATGGATGGAATTTATTTGCACCATAGTGAAGACGTAGGAAAATACCTTGTTATATATTTGATTATATATAAATGAATATTATAAATAATAATGAGGAGCCTATCAGGAGAAAAAAACTTTTTTATTAGGTTTGGAATAATCTAATAATCCCAGGAAATCTTTGTGGGTGGGGAGCCCATCGTATCCAAATTTTTAAAAATAAAATTTTCTTATATATAAGTGAATGTTATAAATAATAATGATGAACATATTAGAATTGGAATAATATCAACAGGGAGGAACTTATTAGAATTTGAATAATCTCAAATCCCTAGGAAATTGGTGGGTGGAGAGCCACGTGGCACAAATATAATTTTTTAAATTTATTAAAAGTATTGGACCATTTTGCTAAATAAACTTTGCTTATATATAAATGAATAAATAATATTGAGGAACTTATTAGAATGGGAAGAATCTCAAATTAAAAGTAATGGACCATTTTGCTAAATAATTTTTTCTTATATATAAATGAATGTTATAAATAATACTGAGGAATTAGGCAAAGAATTTTAGTAGAAATCACATTTCTCTCTATTTAAGCCTTTTCCATGGTTTGTCGATGAACCACACTTGTTAGTTCCAAATTCGTGGGCCAAAAATTTCTCTTATGTGATTTCTATGGAAAGACTTTACTTAATTCATTATGGATCACAGAATCCTAAATATAGAAAATAATGAGGAACTTATTAGAATTGGAATAATCTCAACATGGAGGAACTTATTACAATGGAAATAATCTCAAATCCCTAGGAAATTGGTGGATAGGGAGCCAAGTGGCACTAATATGATTTTTTAAATTTATTAAAAGTAATGGACCATTTTTCTAAATAAAACTTGCTTATATATAATTGAATGTTATAAATAATAATAAGGAACTTATTAGAATTGAAATAATCTCAACATGGAGGAACTTATTAGAATTGGAATAATCTAACATCCCTAGGAAATTGGTGGGTGGGGAGTCTGCAACCAATCTATTTTTTTTACTTTATTAATATTCAATGCAAAATAATAAACTCTGTAATACACTACAACCATTGATAAACATTAAGTAAAAGCATATGTTGAACATATTCCCTTAAAAATCAATCTAAGCCCTCCATTAAAACAAATGTTAATAAACCTCCTTCCATCTAAAATTCATTTATATATACGAGGAATTAGTAAATTCTAATAATTATGATTCAACAATTTTAAACTATTAAACTTTAAAAAACACATTAATATATATACATATTAAATTTGTTTTAACTTTATAATTCTTTTAAGCATTTTTTATTTAATATGAATTAATTATTAATAAAGATCAATCTTTTCCAAATATTTCGAATCTAAATCTTAATGCAGGTCTAAGTATGTCAATTTATAAGAAATACAAATTCAACCTTATTTTTCTTCATATAATAAAGTTTTTCTTCATATAATAAAGTTTAAATTTTATTTCTTCCCATCATGTGTTAATTTTTTTTAATCTATCAGTTGTAAAAAATATTATTAATTTTGTAAATTGGAACCGATGATCTCTTTATAGCACTTTGTATTTCACTTATTATTTTATTCTTTCTAGCACCATAATTTTCATGTTTTAAATTTAGTTACGGTGATCATAGATTTACTCCAAATAGGTGGTAGCTCAACATCCAAGAGGACGATTTTTTTAGGGTTTGTTGTTGTTGTTATTTTTAAGATTATAGAATATAAAATGTTGTTTTTATTTTAAGTTTTTTTTTAAATTTTTATGAAAAATTTGTAATTTTAGATAATAGGAACTGATTAATGAAATATGTACGTCGAAGAGCATTTTTTTCCTTTAAACAAAAATTTATTACATTATAATTTTTTAATACCAAAATAATGTTTTCATCCTTCACTAATCTCTTTATGAACAATATAAATTTAGATGATCTTTTAATAAATAAAAGCATGAAAATACATATACTTATCAATTTCCTTTATTTGTGTATCATCACACACCAAATTTGGACAACTAGTGTTCTTGGATTCGATAATCGTGATTTTTTTCTTATCCATGTTTATTACCATACTAGACACATCTTTATACCAACCTATCTTAATTCCAAAGTAAGTTTTACTGGAATATCATCCTTCGCTTTAATATCATGGGATTATATGTTAGGTATATAATCCTAGAGTATCTCTAAATAGGTGGTAGCCTCATATTTAAGAGGAGTATTTTGAAATATTATTCATTTTAATTTTAAGAATAAACATCTTAAATTAAATATGAATTTTCTCACGTTTTTAAAATTTTCTTTGAAATAAACTAAAAATCTAAAGTCTTTATATTCAAATAAGATAATTAAAAAAGATAAAAAAAGTGTTTAAAATATGTTTTTTTTAAGAAACAAATTTTTATTTTATAATTATTCTTAATACCAATATAAATATTCATATTCCATTAATATATTATTAACATTGTATTTCCTTTTTTCAATGAAAGAAAACTGGAAGTACATGTGCCCTTCCATTTCATTTAATAATTTGTATATCATGATATAAAATTATGATAACATTAATCTTGAATTTAATAAAACCATAATTTTTATCTAATCAATATTTATATCATATTAAATATATAATATAAAAATACTATATTTTTTATGTTGTTATTAAATAATATAATATAAATATCTAAAAAATTATTATTGGTTTTTAAGATTAGAAATCAACACTGGAAAAATAATAGATCACCTTTAAGTAAAGAACATTAAATACTATATCATCAAAATAAGTAAAACGAAAATTTCTAGTATATTATTCATAAATAATAAGAATGACAAGACAAATTAAAATCTTGTTTAACCACTTTGAAATACTTCATTATTCTTGAATTTAGATATAATACCACTTATAATTCCTTTCCACTTAAAATAAATATCTATATTTTCTAATCCTTTCCATGTATTATCTTTAGGCAATGTATTAAAGGTTTTTCCTTAGAAAATACTTAAATTTATTATAACAATGATCCAAATTGATATTCGCTAATAATACTGTTTCGTTTTATTAATTTAACCAACAATACTATTAATTATATTGAATATTTAATTAATATTGAATATTTCAAAAATATTATTATATAGTGTTGGAAATGTACCAACAAACCAACTTTGTGTGAGTGTATGAAGCATTGTTTCATATTTATTATTTGTAACAAGGTAAAGTCATTTAAAAAAACAATCGCCAATGTAAGTGAGTGGTCAACTATTGATTGATATTTTTTAATTTTATTTTCACTTTTATTTATTTGTTAATTTTGTTGATAATAGATTTTTAATAGATTAAATCATATGTTACAAGGTAATCTAAACATTATTCTTAACTTAAATATATGAATGTATCCCAAGATTTTTTCATATTAATTATTTGAAAGAGGATAAAATTACATTTTAAAAATAACAGCTTTGAAGGAATTAAAAAATCCACAATTAAATAGTCCACATAGAATGATATCTTCCCTACCATTTTTCCCATATCCGTTTTCCTTTAATTTTTAGTTGTATGTTTTTTTTGGAATAATTGTATATAGCCCACAGCCTTCCTAGAATTTAATGGATTTGTTGTGTCACCACCTTTAATTCTCCTTTGAGTTTGTAAATCATCATTATTAGTTATACTGAATATTTATAAAAAATTCTCACATAAATTACATTAATAATTTTCTGTCTTCTGACGCGTTTCTAACGACACAATATGTTAAGATTAAGATTCAATTTTAATTTCAAAAGAAACACCTAAAAACTTGTAAATTAACCAAATATTAAAAAAAGTTAATTAAAAAAAAAATATCATAAAATAAAAAATTAAAATAAAATTAAGTAAAAAATTCCAATATCTGTTTATTAATATTTTTTTATTTTTAGTTTTAATTTAATTTAATTATGATGTTTTTAATTTTTTTTTAAATAATTTTTAATTAATTCATAAATTTTTATATATTTTTAAAATTTAAATTGAAATATTATCAAATAATTTATCTATGAAATTAACTTTTAGTATTTATGCATTATTCATTTACATTAAATTCTTGACCATAAAATTATCAATGTAACTTATTTGATTTTTTTCATAAACATTATGAATTACAAGACCTTTCACTCAAATATATTGAATATTGTTAATAAATATTTTATCAACATTTTTATGTGGTGTAAGTATTTTATCAACATTTTAATGTGGTGTTGGGAAGGTACCAACAAAATGTGTCAAACTTATTTTCATATTTATTACCTGTGTAAAGGTAATCTTATATTTAAAAAAATACTACCTTCCTAGTATTTGAAACACAAAATTAATTTTAGTATTTATGCATTATTCATTTACATTGTGTCTGGGAATTCTTGACCATAAAATTATCAATGTGATTTATTTGATTTTTTTTATAGACATTATGAATTACAAGACCTTTAACTCAAATATATTGAATATATTCAATGAATATTTTATCAACATTTTTATGTGGTGTTGGGAAGGTACCAACAAAATGTGTCAAAATAGGTCAAACTTATTTTCATATATTTATTACATGTGTGGTAATCTTATATTTAAAAAAATACAACCCTCCTAATATTTAAGTATTTCAATATTGATGATTGACACATTTTAACATCATTGTTTTGTTTCATAATTTTTTGAACTTTGTTGATAAAGACATTAGAAATATTATTGTATGAAGCTCACAAAGAAAATCACACATTATTCTTGTAGGTGATGTGAAATAATTTCATATTTATTATTTGTATAAAAATATATTCACAATTCAAAAATGACAATTTTGACATAAATTAAGTGGTATCCATTTAATAATAAATTTTAATATCATTTTCCCACATAGCTATTTTTCTTTAAATTCTAGTTGTAAGTCAACATGCTCTCTCGAATAATTCCATATAGCTTAGTAAAAAGAAACACTAATCAAAACAATCCAATAAATTAAGTGGTTGGTATTGTCACCACCTTTAGATCTCCTGCACTTTATCAATTTTGAAAAACACTACTATTATTCATATTCAATTTGGTTAATGAAGAATTTTGGAACAATCCAATAATTTAAGTGGTTGGTATTATCACCACCTTTAAATCTCCTACACTTCATCAATTTTGAAAGACACTACTATTATTCATATTCAATTTCGTTAATGAAGAATTTTGGAACATTATTATATGGTGTTGGCAAGCTATTAATAAACTCTATTTTTCAATTAAGTGCGTGAGAGTATGTCAACACTATTTTTACATTTATTATTTATAGTTATTGATATTTATATTTCAAAAAAATGCATTCGTCAAAAAAATATAATGAATTTTGACTTTTAATATTTCTTTGAATATTGTTGATGTAGCCTTTGGAAATATTATTATAGGGTGCTAAAAAGGTAAACCAAATAATATTTTTCACTTAACTATGTGAATGTGTATTGATATAATGTTCACATTTATCATTTATATGAAGATGTGTCCATTTAAAGATGAGTTCAAATTTTAAAATTAACTCTTTTGAGAGCATTTAAATGGTCTCTATTTAATCATAATTTCTCATACCATTTTTCCCTGGAATGCTTTCCCCTTAATTTCTAAAATGATTCTATATAGATTGGAAAAAAGACTACTAGTCATAATAAACCCAAAAAATAAGAAATTAAAAGCTTCAAGTCCAAAATTTACAAATAAAACATCTTTGATTGTTATATTGAAAACACTATTTAAATATAACCAACAAAAATTAGTATTCAAATTTAAAAAATGGTCATTATAATCTTTCATGTCATTAATTTTTATTTTCTTTAATAATCTCACTCCAAAATAATATCATTAAAAACAAGAACTATCATTTCTATTAAAAAAAGACTTATCTAATAAGGGTTTTAAAGGTTTCCAATCATTTATAGGCGTTGTGTTATTTTATTTAGTTTTTTTATTTAAGAGTTATATATAAATTTATTTTTAAATATTAAATCTAAAATTTTAATTTTATAATGCATAAGTAATTTTTTTATTTTTACTTTCATTTTTATTTTGTAAGAATTAATAAGAATATTTTTAATAATTTTTTTATTAGTTTTCTAGTTTTGTCACATTAGTTATAACAAGTTTTGAAATAGTATTGGTTTATATAAATTGAGATTTTCTAACCTGGGAATCGGTTCTGAGATCTTCGACAGTCTCTTCCCCTTAGATTTCAGCAATGGAGGTCGTAGTAGCTCCATTTCAATTGACGGACACACTCATGTCTGACGCGCCTCACGCCGTCGGGTCGAATCCCATGGACAACATCCCTGCAACACTTAGTCATGGCGGCTGCTTCGTGCAGTATGAAAATATGAAGGCGCACCCTAACCAGACGGCAATGGATCTCTACGACTCTTAAAATCTTAGTGAATCCGTCTATCCAAAGCCTAATCCAGCACGAAGTTCATCTGATACACCGTCGAGAGTGGGGTTGCTGATCCGATTGTTGAAGTTGGAGCTGCTAAAATGACCAGATCTGGAAACCTGGACGATTCGTCTGATTGTCGATCTTGCTCAATTGGAATCCCAAGCTGGACGAGCATCGATTGGAGTTAATAAAGCGGATCTGCAAAGGAAGGACCTGTGGATTGGGCGATCGACTTTTTGCTCAGCGGCTCTAGAAAACGGAGATGGTAGCATCAATATTTTGGATTTTCAGACGTTGCTGCAATTTTGTTTAGATCCTGGGATTCAACCAAAGTATGGATCTAGGAACAAATCAAAGTTTTTTACCGCAAATCCCTATTCAGGTGCAAAGGATCTCCTCAAGGCAAGGCAGATCCAAAGCTCTGCTTATGAAATCAAGGTTTTAAATAGAACGGATATGGACTTGGATGACTCAGATCTCACAAGAATCGAGCCACCCCATATTGCCAGATCTGGTTTTCAAATCTTCGTAAAGACGCCAAAATGAAACACAACTGTGATGTGGACTTATGATAGTGACAGGGTTTCAGATTTGAAGAACAACGTCGTCGATCAGATTGGTTACCCAGATGAGAAACGACACCTATTAAATGAGGGCAGATCACTGCAGGATTGCACAACCATGCAATATTACAACATCAAGTGAGGCTCTATAATCATCCTCAATATGAGATTACGAGGAGGTGCCGAAAGCGCGGGAACTAGCTTGCAAAGCAAAGGGTCTTTCAAGGAAGCAGTGAAGGGCAAAGGGAAGGAACCCACAGCTGTCACTGAACCCCCAGGGCAGTACATTGTAAATCAAATTCCGGAGAGCCCATCTATCTCCATCGATACACCAGAGGTAAATAATATATATTCAGATATAAAAAAAATGCAGTTATTTGTAGATTCAATGACTTTTAGCCTAGAGTTGATGTATTGTATCAATGGATCCATTCAATCTGGACAAAAAATTGCCAAATCTACCTATACCCTAAGGGGTTTTTTATAGTAAATTTTCACATAGAAGAAGAAAAGGAAACAATTCTCAACTAAGGGCCATGGTTCTGGGGCCGTGCTGGACATTTTATTACCCCTTGGTTTCCTAACTTTGATGCCAATGCCATGGTGGTATCAAGGATGCCAGTATGGGTTAGGTTGCATAACCTCCCTTTACATTTTTGGCATCAAAATGCTCTAACAGCTATTGGAAATACCTTGGGAATAATTTTAAAGATTGATGTAGAGAGACATTTAAAAGGAATATTTACGTTTGCCAGAATATGTGTCGAGGTAGATCTCAACCGAGGACTACCTGAAAGCATAATTCTGAATTTCAATAATACACAGTGGAAACAACCCTTGGACTATGAGAACACAGCTTTCAGATGTCGGGGATGTCAACAAACAAGTCATATGTACAATGCATGTCCAAGCCCCAACAAGAGCAAGCAACAACAAAGGAAGCCGAAAGGATGGTAGAATATAGATGATGCATTAAAGAAGATAGGTATAGCAAAGAAAGAAGAACATAATACAACAAAGGATAAAGCTCAGGACAATAAGGATAAAGAGAATAATGAGGAAAAGGAACAAGAACTCCAGCTGGAAATATGTGGAAATAAACGAATTCACAGTCCTAAAGGATCGGATTCAGACAAGGAACAACCAATGAACACAGGCGAAAACCAGCTTGCCATTATTGACTCCACTCACAACATGGATGGTTGGCGAAAAGTGGAGAAGAAGGGCAGGAAGGCTTAGGCCAGCTGGTTTTGTTGTACTCTTGATAATAGGAGCGTCACTTTCTTTTTTTATTTTAGGCAGGACTGTATCCTATGGGCTATATGATCTACTTTCATACAACCAATTTGAATGCTTAATGCATATGCTATGCAACTTTTTATTTTAATAAAAAGTTAATTTTTTTCTTTGGAAAAAACATAAATTGAGATTTTCTATTAAAAATACTCCAGACTATTCTTATTTATTTAGAGATTTAATTTATTTTCTAAATTTATAAGAAAAAAATATATGTTCCCTCATAGACTTAATGATTTTTATTATTGGAACCATCTTCCATGAGATTTTAACTAAGATAAATTTTAAATTAGACTATCATTCCATGATGTGGGTCATTATAATAAGTATTTAACATATAAAATTAATTTTTTATCTTTCCTGAAGATGACATTTGATGTAACATTTTCTACACAATATTTCCAAGCCTATGAGTTCAACTCATTCTATTTAATATTATATGTCATATTAAACCAATCTAAATGATCAAATCTTAATATAATGATAAAATATCATGGATGGAAACATTTATTAAGATTATAGCTTGACTACTTGTTCTTTGAAAAATAAATATTCATAGAAAAATATTAATTTTATTCATTAGATTAACAATATCATGTTTTACGTTCTTCTATCATGGTTTGCTGGACCCAATGGGCACATCGTGACCCACACTTTAATACATATCTCCATGACATATACAACCACCCTATGCATGCATGCAACACTCGGAGAGGTGGCGGTGTGCATGCAAAGTTTTATTGCCAACCATTAAGGTGGAAGATCCATTACGACACATGTTAAGGTGATTTCTCCATTGAGTGAGTTGGGTAAGGCCATTTGCATCCTCCATTTGTTGTGGATTTGCTCCAAGCTAGTCGTTCTAGGGAGATCATGGTCTCAGTCTCCTTCTGGTCTTAGACATGACCACAAATTTGTCCTCACTCTTAATTTTTTCTCCCTCTCCATATATGGATTTGTGTATCTACCCTTCGGTTTCTAGGATGCATGGTATTCTGGTTTGGTGAGATTGGAAATGAAAGTTTCTAGAGCATGGCATAATATGGCTTTTGTTATGTGTTGTTTCATTAGTCTTGTTTGTCCCAGTGTGTGTGATCTATGAGATTTGATTGTCTCGTATGGGCTTACGCAAGACCTGGCTAGCGGGTTGCTTTCTATTGAGGTATTTCGTGCTTAGATAATTGCAGAATTGTAAGGGTTTTGATTTATGGAAAATTATATTTGTTTCTTATGTATTTTGAATTGTTTTCTATAATCATTACCCCAGCCTTATTTGGTATAAGGTTGTGGTTTGGGGAACTCTGTTGGAAATTCTTAGTGTCAGTCTAGTCCTAGTGGATAGGATATGTTGTATCTAGTTTCATTTTTTGTTTGTGGGTGGGTCTTGGTCAAGGGGAACCTCTCGGATCAAATCCTATCAGTATAGGCTGGATTATGGGCAATTCAATTTGATTTTTGCAACCTTAACATACTGCATTTGGTTTCTGTGTAAGGTTTTATGTGGGTTGAGACCAAGGCTTAGCTCTTGGCTCAAATTTTCTTTCTTTCTTTAGTGCACTATTTTGTTTGTTGAATCAATAAAACATGTGACCCACCTAGACACTTCTGGGGTTTTGGCTATGGATGGTGATATCAATCAGTTTACGCCCATTAGTGGGCACTTCTGTAACAATGGTAGAAGTGGGCTTCTGACACTGTGCTCACTGCTAGTTGACAACAAGTTTCAGAGTTGGTTTTGTTGTAGCCACTGCAACAACCCCTCCAAACGTTTCCAACTTTTCTAAATTTCAAAGCCCCTTCACCTTTTCTGTAGTAACTACCCATCCTTAGAGTTTATTTAGAATTCGAGAAACCCCAGAAAAGTCTAGAAAATACTCACGTCTCTTTCATAAGCCAATCCAAGTCACACAAGTCGCAAATTCACACAGCTTGCAAATGTCGCACAAGTCGCAAGGTTGCATAGGTCACACAGGTCGCAGAGGTCACAAGGGTTGCAAAGGTCACAAAGGTCACAAAGATAGAAGATGTCGTAACTGTCGCATAGGTTGCAAAGGTCACACAAGTCGCACAGTTCACAAAGGTAACAAAGGTCACATAAGTTGCATAGGTCACATAGGTCACACAGGTTACACAGGTCACATAGGTTACACAGGTCGCAAAGGTCGCCTAGGTTGCATAAGTAGCAAGGGTCACATACGTCACACAAGTCATAAACATTGCAAAGGTTGCATAACTCCCACAGGTCACATAGGTTGCACAGGTCGCATAGGTCGCATAGGTCACAAAGGTTACATAGGTTGCACAGGTCGCAAAGGTCACGTAGGTTGCAAAGGTCGCATAGGTCACACATGTAACAAAGGTCCCATAGGTCACACAGGTCACAAATTTGCAAAGGTCACATAGGTCGCAAAAATCATAGAGGTGGCACATGTTGCAAAGGTCGCAAAGGTCGCATAGGTCGCAAAGTCGTACACGTTGTGAAGGTCGCACAAATCACACAAGTCACAAGGTTTCACAGGTCACAAAGGTCATATAGGTCGTAGATCACATAGGTTGTGCAGGTCACATAGGTCGCACAGGTCGCAAAGGTCATACAGGTCGCATAGGTCACAAAGGTTGTAAAGGTCACAAAGGTAGGTCACACAGGTCACATAGGTCATGTAGGTCACAAATTGACAAAGGTCGTATAGGTCGCAAAGATCTTACAGACGCACAGGTTGCAAAGGTCGGATAGGTCACACAGGTCGCAAAGGTCACACAGGTCGCAAAGTCACACAGGTCACACAAATTACAAAAATCGCAAGGTCGCATAGGTCACAGGTTGAATAGGTTGCACAGGCTGCAAAGGTCACATAGGTCGCAAAGGTCACAAAGGTCATAAAGATTACACAGGTCACAAAGGTCACAAAGATTGCACAGGTTGCAAAGGTCAAGAAGGTCACACAAGTTGCACAGGTTGCATAGGTCACAAAGGTCGCATAGGTCCCAGAGATCGCATAGATCACAAAGGTTGCATAGGTCACAAAGGTCGCATAGGTCCCAGAGATCGCATAGATCACAAAGGTTGCATAGGTCACACAGGTCGCACAGGTCACATAGGTCGCACAAATAACATAGGTCGCATAGGTCGCATGGGTCACAAAGGTTGCACACTTACCTATATCAGGCCCTGTGACCCATGCGACCCCACATGCATGACCTAAGACTACAAATATAGGATTCAACCAGTCATTTACTTATCACCTTTGCAAATAAAAAAAAAAAACACAATGCAATAATGCCCAACATGTATGATGAGGATGAAAAGGAGTGTGAAAGGTTATATAACAATGATAATCTAACCACTCAAGGAAAGAAAGAATTGATGCAAGACATGGAACGTATCAATGCACAAATTTGTGACCATGAAATTGCAAGAGATGTCAAGGCTAGGAATTCTGGCTCGTTATTACTTGTGATGTTTATATCTTATATTTCATCAAAGTACATTTTTTTCTTGATAATTAATTTATGATTTTTTTACATGCGTAGGATTGAAGTGGCGAAGGCATGTCCCTGTCATTTATGCAGATACTTGAGCCCAATCTGTTACTAAAAAACCCAAGGGATGGTTGTTACGAAAATGCATGATCTTGGTCAACAACAGATATTGAAGTCAAGCTAGCTCCAAGGCAAAAGGAAAGTATAAAGATACTGACATCTTCTGCAGTAGCATAGAACATGTTGTGAATATGAAAGGTTGTGTGGAATACCAAAAGTCACTAGGTATATGAAAAGTCATGAGGAAGTTCAGGTGTCAAGGGTAGGCCAAGAGTCACTCTCACCCTATAAATATACCCTCATGCCTCATTTTTCAGGGGGCGGGAGCTTTTTTGTAGGACTCTTTTGGAGATATAGACATTGCTTAAGAGAATTTATGTCCTTCTAATTAATACAAGGAGTGATTGTACATTTCAACTATTGGATTCTTCATATCTTTTATATTCTAATGCCATGAGTATTTTCTTCACTTTATGGATCAAATGTTCCTGAAAGCTCTTTAATGTGTGGTCTCCTCATATGTTGTCTTATACTCCAAACTTTGTGTTGCTTCATATGAATGGTATTTGATTCACTAACTCTATGCTCATGTTAGTGGACTATTTCTTTGGTATTGGTATAATCTATTTGACTGCACCTTTGTTTATACTCATAAATTTTTGATCATTGTGAACTAATTTACAATTACTAAGCATTTTATCTTGGAAAACATGAGTCTTATTTGAAGCCTACTAACAATAAATTTACATAGGATTTATGTTGTTTATAGTCTCTCTATTCATGGTTTATGTCGCATAAAATGTTTTTCAATTATTTCCTTGTATTTATTGAGGTGCATTCTTTCAATTGAGTTCATATTTCACCTCCTTTCGAAGCAAGCTCAACAAAACTAAATGATAGTCAGGCCTACATACCGGAAGGGATCCCTATCACAAATGGTGAAGGCTCTAGTGGGGAACCTACACCGAGGAGGGCCCCCTTGTTGTTGTCAGAGAATTCCAGCCCGTCAATAGGTTCCTTACTTGGTTGGTTTCGTTTGTAATTTCTTTGACACGACTGCAGAGCCGGAGCAACCCTTGGCAACACTATGCTTCGAAGATTCGACTCTATTTGGGTCGATCTCGAGATCTCAACATAGGTCATCATTTTCTTGGTAGGAGAGGAAATATGGTATGAGCCTCTTGTAAAGGAAGGAATGGTTGTGGAGGTCATGGTCGTGGGAAACATGAGAAAACCTCCCCTTCTCACATGAGTCAACCTAGTTCATGCAGGGGGATTGTGCATGGGCACAAATTGACCTCCCATATTATTCGATAAGCTGCTCAGGCTTATCAATCAAGCAGTTAAAATCCAATCAAGCAGCTTCTTGCAAAATGGGAAGAAGAGATCCAACAGACTGAGGAGGGATTTCAAATTGATTTAGATGATTGGAAAACTTTTATTCCGGACCTTGGTCACACTCACGGTAGATCCTCTCAATATAAAAAAAACAATTCACTTGTTTTGGATGATGAAAAGGATCCTGGCTAAAGCCTTGAAGAAGTTTCCACCTAATGTGCATTTCTCCTCCCATGGACACTTAGGTTATACAAAACAGTTTCAAAAAATTCAATTTCAATTGTAGCAGTAGAATGGTCATCTCAGCGGCTTTCATAGCACAACCCTTGTATTCTCCACATGAAGCTACCATGTTCCACTAGGAAGGATCCTACTCGGGTAGATTCAACTAATGGTGAGTAGTGGGAGTGCATCTCTTGTTATAGTTTTGTATGAAGCAATTTTAAAATTGTAGGTATATTAGTAGTTATGTTTATAGATATCTAGAAAATAGGAAGAACAAATATTCTCATACATATATAGCGTGCCTAGTTATACTTATTATTTTTTGTTTCTGGATAGCATATTTTACGGTTAGGTGGCCAGGAGACCCGATTTCCCTCATGGAAGGTTGAGGCCACCTAACCTTCAGAAATATGGATGTAACCTACTTTACATTAGAAAATTGATGGAAAAGTACCACCAAGCTTAAAAAAAAAAATAATATCGTGTTGTAAGTTATTTTTTCTTGGAATGGGGAGTGAAAATGTTGTAAAAAAACCTCATAGAATCCCCTCCTATTCACTAGAATGTTAAAATGGAGATAGGCCAACCACCAAACATAATAATGGCTTGTAACTTATTGGGAAAAAAATGTAAACTTAACCGTCAATTTAGGAGAATAAAAGATTTCCCATTGAAATAATCTATTAGTAATGCCTAAGCTAACATACTTGAGTTCCACATTGAAATGCATTCCTAATGTCTAAAATAAGAGATTGGATTGTAACAAGGACAATTTAAATTATTTAACATGTTTTTCTTGTCAAAATTATAATTTATAATTGCAACGTAATAAATTGTTAAATAATTTTTTAATTCTAAAATAACTATTATTATATCTTACTTAATACACTATTCCTCGAATGCCTCATAACGTACTCTCTTATTCCTCCAATGCTTCATAGCATAATCTATTTTTAAAAAGATGTTTTTCCAATTAGAACTAATATTATAACTTATTTAACACATTATTCCTCCCATGCTTCATAACATACTCTCTTATTTCTCCCATGCTTCATAACATGACCTCTTAGTTTATATAGATTAATAGTAATACCCATCTATGTTAAACATATGGTGTTCTTTACACTTCCAAATTTCAACAAACAAGATTATATCAAATTTCACACTAAAAATATAACTTAGCTTATGATCTTTCCTCTATAAAAAAAATTAAGTTATTTTAAGAGGATCTCAAATTTATAAAAATTGTATTAATTATAATATGTTTATTCTTTAGTCTTAATATTTATTATTATTATTATTATTATTGTTTGTGTTTTTTAAGGGTGGTTCACTACACCTGAAGGGATCTACTCAACTAGCAAGCTTAACCCCAAGGGTGTCTCGAAGATTGACCTTGTAACCTTAAAAAAAGATAAAAATAAATCATTTATTCAATAAAAACTCCAACCAACTAAACTATCTTTATCGCCGATTATTTTCATTTTCCATCAGTCACTTAATTTATTATTTAAATTAATTAAAATAAATTTTCCATCTCTAAAATTTAAAAATTAAAAAATTTAATTTAATTAATTATTAATTTTTAAATAAAAATTATATCTTCATCTCGATGCTGCATGAGATATATCAAATTTTAGTCCTATAAATCACTGGAATATGTGTAGAAATTTAAATTTTTAATCTTAATAAATATTAGAATTAGTTTTAAATTAATTACTTATTTAATGAATTAAATAATTATAGTTTAGTCTTAACTTTTTAATAGTTAATAATTATGTATATAAGTAAAAATTAGAAATTTAATTTAACTTTTTATAAGTCATATTATGTATATAAATAAATTGGTAAATTTTATATAAATAATATATATATATAATATATTTCTCTTAAACAATTTACATTTACACAAAAAGAGTGGCCTCGTCTTTCTTATCAGATTGTAAATCTTAAATGTAATTAAAGACCTTATTACTTATTAGATAATAAACTACGTAATTGGTTCTCATTTTAAATTCAAAAACAAATATTGTACTAAACTTCCACATTGATACATGTAATAACGTAGAAGTTTGCACAATATAACATAAAGCCTAAAATGTTGCCCAATGTAACATAAAGAGTTGTTGACTGGGCTGTGAAGGCGGAGCGACGCAGAGAAACAAAGGGGGGTTACCAGACAAAAAAATTGAGAGAGAAAGGAATGTGGAGAAAATGTTATTTAATTTTGTTTTATTAAATAGAGCAAATGAATGTTACGGTAATTTATGTGAGAAAAACATGAGGGGGAAAGGGATTTGAAGGGAGTGTTCGTTGAGCTTTTTATTAACCCTCGCCAAAAGCAGTGCAGCGACTATAGTGATTGTTCGAATTTGACGGAACGTTAAATAGCTAGACTAACAGCGCATTCAAGGTTTAACCAATGTTTGAATAAAAATATTAAATTAAACACTTTTTTCTCTCATGTTTCAGTTCCAACCTCATGGCAGAAAAAACAGTATGATTTTCATCACTAATATTAAAACTTAGAATAAAAGTCTTTAAATTTCAATTTGAGGCTAGTCGAATGATCTTAGAGAGTTAAACTTGAGTGGGCCTAATGGTTAAGAGCATGTGTTTCCTCCTAAGAGGTTACAGGTTCAAAACCAGAGGGGGTAGAGTATGTATGCCTTCTTAGACTTAGCAGTCAAATCGCTGCTCGGAGGTGGGTCCCTTGCCCTTGTCCCACAAACAATGGGGTCCCATACACCAATTTAGTGTCTGGCTTGGCATATTATTATTATTATTAATTTGAAAACTTTTAATGTTAGTTTCAAATTCTTTGGTTAAGTTTCATAATAGACTTATCAAGCCGTTCATAAATACACTTCATCTTAAATGCATTTTTTGGTCACTACTCCTAGGCCTTGGTCTTTTTTCTTTGGTTGTTTGCTTGTTCATGTATACTAGAGAGAAACCTGTTGAAGCAGCTGTATGGGTAACCTTTTCCAATTTTCTTCTTACCAGAAGGAAAAAATAAAAGTAATTTCTAAGGGAAATAAATGTCGTATTCTTTCGACCACGTGAACTCGTCTTGCATCCCACACAGATATAA
>APFE030916109.1:0-11709 GCA_000404065.3 Pinus taeda
CACCAACTTACCCTGACGATCTCCACCGTCGATGTGACATGTCCAATCGAACAACTGTCACACAATCTCGCGCAGATTCTTGCACGAACGATATCAAGTCGAGAGCGCGTGAGAAAAGTGGTTTTCTCGTGCTACGTGTTGACTACTAAGGTTGATCGCATGAATTTTCCAAATACCATTTACGACCCTTTGGGTGCGTGAGATACCGCTTCCCACTTATCAAATACAACCCACGTTCTTAATTCATAGTTGAAAAATGCTTAAGGAAAGGTTTAGCGCTTAAGATCAATATTAACTCTTAATACTAATTGACTGTGATTTATAAATAAAGTGTTTAAACAAAGAAAAATACCCGATTAGGATCCAGAACGTTGACACACAAATATAAATGAATTTTTGCACCAGGATTAACACACAACACTACACTTAATCATTTATTCAACAAAATAGAATTTCTAGAGTCTTGCCCCTCTCAGCTTGATTACAATAATTTGTCTAACCTCTGTTTCACTCTCAAACCCTATCTCTCACACACCTCTCGCTTACTCTCCTCTTCCATTCCAATCTCTTTGTCATTACATTGTTTCCTCTTTTATGAATCAAATCCTATCCTAACTGCATTGACAACTCAATCTCTATTTTTATCAACTCAACCATTAAATCCCTATTCTCAAGCTCTGGTACACACATATACTAACAACTTATCTCCTATTCTAAAGATAACAAAATATTCTAATTATTACAACAACGGAGATAAATATTAATTCGAGAGATCCAACCCTCTCTACTAAAACTGATTTTTGACCACTCAGGTCAATGAAATTCATCTCTTGTTAGCCACAACATGTGAACATACAATAATATTGCTGGCTAAGTCTGGATTTTCCTGCATCACAAGGTTAGATAAATCTCAAGGACTTTTTTGATGCAATAAAATGTTCCAATGATGAGCTTCTTGGTGTGATGCTATCTTGCGGTGGAGCCTTTGATGCACCTAGGCGAGCTTAATGATATACCTTTCTAGGCTCCAATATTATTGGCTACACCTTGTTGATGGTTAATTCTCTAACTATGATTTGGAAGCAACTATAGTGTCTTTTCTTGGGTGCATTAGAAATAAATGTTGTACCAACTTATTATGTGCTAAAGTATTATATTGTATCTTCATTTATGTTGTAATATGCAGTGTAGCCTTGCTGTTCAAATTTGTGTGTTTTCCTCATTGTTTATGGGTGGATTCTTGGATGTTTCTATATGTTTATTTATTGGGATAGCTTAGATGAAATGTTATGTGATTTAGCATGCTAGGACAAAACACAAAATAAGATTTACTATTAAAAATAATGTTATTATAACCAAAGTAATTTTCAAACCTAGTTAATGAAGGAGATTGTGCCCTAAGGCTCATGAATGTTCTCTCTTTCAATTGTATATTTTGGTCTCTAGTATCTTGAGTTTTCCTAGTGATTTGGTTGGACAAAATTGAAATATTTTTGTTGTTGTAATATATCTTTCAAATTTATCCATAAGTTTGAAACATGTAGATGCGGGGAATCTCAAATAACTGAGGTAATATGTGAATAGTAATTTAAAATGTGTGTTTTCAAAATTTCCACAAACTAATGGTTAAAATCGGTTTTTCATGTCCTAAATCCTCTAGGTTATCAATCAATATTCTCTACGTATATGCATCATACCCAAGTTGTGGTTCGTTTGTTTGTTCTACAGTTATAGGTATCTCCATACAACCATCTACCATCTAGTTTGAGCTCATCTTCGACAAAGATAACAACAACTATGGATTGCTTATAGTTCATTACAATCACTTTTAAGTACTCTAGCTCTCGTTGATGAAAGCATGAATATTTCTATGAAGCTAAACCATGTTTTTCTACCTTCCTAGATTAGTTTCTCTTTTCATAACCAAGTAGGGAAACCACATAAAAATGTATTACAAGATAACCCCTCATGGTTTTCATGAAGCTAATCATGTTAGGATGAGGTTTAAAGCCTACAACCCATGTTAAGAGTGAAATTATGCATAATAATAGTTAGATCTTCCTCTAACTATGAGATGATGTCATGTGGCACACTAGGCTGATGTGGCTTAGGGTGATGTGGCACTTAAGATGATGTGGCTTAGGATGATGTGCATGATGAGATGACTTGGCTTGGGGTGACATGGCATGCCAAGATGATGTAGCTCGGGTGACATGGCACACTGATCCAATGTGGCTTAGGGTGACATGCCACATTGAGACGATGTGGCTTAGGATGATGTCGCATGTGGCATGTCGAGACATAAAACATAATGGGTATGAAATGTATGAAGACCATACAAAGGCTACAAAATAAATTATTACAATGCATAACATGGTTATATTTCATAAATTGTAAATGACTAAATGGTACAGTGAATGGTTAATAATATTTAGGTGTTATGAGAAGGTAATTATCATGATTGTATATAGAATATCAATACTACCCAATTAGAAGTGGTTCCTATAGCAATGTAATGAATGCAATATCAACAAACTTGTTACAAAATGGTTGATATAGATAAAAGCATGTTAAATAAATGCATGCTAGTGCAAAAGGGTGGTATGGTGGCATACACACATATTGCATATGGGATAATAATATGTGCATGAAGTTTCTACATAATAAGAGGGAATATACAACTATTATATGACGGTAATATGTGCACACAATTTCCAAAGAATGAGAGCTTATGTATAGTTCTGCTACACAATGATTAATAAATGCATAGGTTGTTATGAAATGAGTAAGATTTAGCTAGAATAGATTATTAAATGACTTGCCCAAGTAGCATATGTGCTACAAATGATTTTTATAGTACCCACATGATTAAGTATTATGTTTTAAACCTTATAGAAAAATTTTAAGGCTCTTATGGTGAAAAAACAATTATAAGATTGTCCCCTTTAAATTCAATTTATATATAAAAAAGAATAAGTGTGTTTCTAGAGAGAACCTGATTACTTCCAAAAATTACAAGTGCCACTCCAACACTTTTTAAATCGAACTTCTCAACCTCAAATCATTTTCTAATTAGTCAAGGTTCTTGGATAATATTCATCCTTACCTTACCAAATCATGAATCATAAGGTTTTCGCAGAAATGCCAATGGTGATATTGCACGAAATATGGTAGGAATTTTAGAAAAATAAAATTCTCTCTACTATGAACCAATTTTCAGATAAGAGTTTCCTTGCTTGTGCTTCGAAGGGGTTTTCACAACTAAATATAATTTTATTTGGTGGTGCTATTTACTTAACTAATATTCTAACATCACAAAGTTGATAGCATCTGGATCAAGTTTTCACTACCATATCTTTCTTTTTATTATTATCATTATTTCTCTCTCTCTCTCTCTCCCCCTTTTGTTCTTTGAAACCTTCTCTACTAGGAATCAATTTTCAAATAAGAGTTTCTCCACTTGTGCTCGGAAGGGGTTTTCACAATGAAATATAATTTTATTTGGCGGTGCTAGTTATTTAACTGATTTTCCAACATCACGAAGTTGATAACATGTGGAGCAAGTTTTCACTACTATATCTTTCTTTTTATTACTATCATATATGTGTGTGTGTGTGTATGTATATGTATACACACACACACACACACACACATATATACTTCAATTGAGCTTGGGGAAAAAATATGGGGCTTCAGGCATTGGTGGTGAAACCACATTAAGGTCCACTTGTTGAATACATTTTTCTTTTTACTTTGGCCTTAGCTACAATCCTAACTGATGATGAAGTAACTAATCCATTATCATAAACATTGTCAACATCATCTTGTCCCAACCATCGAGCATAATTTTTTCTTATGAAATCCTTGTATTTGGAATCGAAAAGAAATGCCTAGTCTCCTTAAACTTTTTTGTTCTTAATGAATTCATCATGCCACCTAGCTCTTTATTGTTGAACAAGGGATGTCTATTCTATAGCGGCTTATTGATTCTCAACCATAACATTAACTTGTTCCAGTGGGTACCTTTAATCTTTTGAAAAATCAAATCCCACGTGCAATGCAATCCTTGATGTTTTAATTTCAAATATTATTGGGAGGATCACACATTTCCCATACATAGGTTCATAAAGTATAAATGTTGTGGTGTTTTCACAAGTAGTTCTATATTCCCATAGGGCCTTTGAAAGTTTATCATCCTAGTCCTTATGATGTTGTTGGATTGTATTTTTCAGAATATCCTCTAATACTTTATTAGAGACTTTTACTTGTCCATTGACTTTCTGGTGACACCAAGTAAATATTGTGTTCTTTTTTAATTTCTTAGTAATGGATTGAATAAGATGAGAATTAAATTGTGTATCTTGGTCGGTAATGGTTTCCTGAGGCACTCCAAAACAAACAAAGTATCTTCATAAGAAATTATCTACACCTTTCTTTATGGATTTTGGTAGATCCTTAGCTTCAACTCATTTAATAACGTAATCAATGCACACCAAGATGTACATTTTTTTCTTGAATGGACGGTTAATTGGTCCTACAAAATTGAGTGTCCATTTCTCATATTATTCTATCAAGAATTGTGGTTGTAGTGGAATTTCACATATTGTATCGTTCTTCCCATCTATTGACATGTATCACATCATTTTACATATTTTTGAGCATCTCTAGAGATGATTAGAGAATAATAACCTAAGTGAAATACTTTATTTAGAACATTTGTGTTGGAATTTTTTTATCCATAGGACTCATGATGACAAGCCCTGAATACATCATAAATTTCAACCTTTGTCATGCATCATCTATTGAAAAGCTTGGTCTGGTATGGAAGAGATATCTTTGTACACAAGAGTACCATGCACTTTGTTTGATGACCTTCTAATGATACCTAGGTGAGAGGCATTGTGGAAACTTCCCTGCATCTAGATAGTTTTCAATGTGTACAAACCATGGGCAAAGAAAACAAATGTTTGTCTACAAAGATAACTTCAACATGAATAACTCCTCCTTATTATTCAATCATAGAGATAAATTCACCAACCACATTTTCCAACTTCCCAATTTTATCAAAGATAGTGACATCAAACTCCTGCAATTAAAAAAACCATTCAGTCACTCTTCCATTGGTATTTGGTTTATTCACAAGATAACAAATGGCAGAGTGGTTAGTAGTATGAACACTAAATATTATTGTTATATACCTATTTTCCACTTCATTTCAATGAGAGAGACCCAAGGAAACTTTTGGGGGCTAATATTCGCAGGTGGGCTAATATTCCATGCTTTTTCCAAAAAAACGATTTGCCAATTTCCATTTTTCTAAAAATGAATTCACCCAAATTTTACTGTATAAAATTATTTTACCTTAAAAATCACAAATATTATATATTGTCCAATATAAAATAATTAGAAATCTAAACATTTTTTCAAAATTATCATCACAACATTTTAAAATTTGGATATTAGGGACTAGCAAGATTCGCCGTGTTTACTAAACTTTAAGATAAACTTCCATCCTTAAAATTTTCCCTGGTCAAAGACCCTAGTTCAAATTACCTCCATTGTTGGATAGAATGCATCCTTTTCACCCTTATTTTTTTCTCATACGAGTCTTACAAGGAAGTTATTAGATGTTATAGGGTTGAAATTACATAATTGAGTATTTTTTCATAACTATTCTGTTAGAAATTAATAATAATGAAAGAATAAATATTTCATAATTATAAAATATTCATAATTGAGTAGAAGGTTCTTAGTGAGTTAGGAAAATCATATAATTGCATATTAAACTTGTGCATGGCTTGTAGCTGCTTAGTTCACATGCCATCAAGTCTATCCATGCATTGTATCCACGTAATTCACATGCCATCATGACTAACTTATCATAGCCCTAAGTGTCCAAATACATCCTCTTATATATAGAAATGGTCTTTATATTGAGACTCTCTTAAGGAGTGAAGGGTGAGGATAATATAGCGAGAGAACTTTATGCTACATAAATACCACTAGATTAGACCCCCACTTGCTACATGAATGATCCCAATTTATGCGTGAGACAAGAAAGGTTAAGGAGCAGGGGATTGGAGGAGTACTTGACACTAGAAGTTATATCTATTGATTGTAATGTTATGTTATATGGATGTAATGTTGATTTCCCTCTCTATGTTTCATGGTTATGAAATTAGGTTCATTTTTTTCATGCTTAGATATTTTTTGTAGTCCAATTTACCTATTGAAAATGGCAAATCATCATCTTTGTTTGGTTGTGTATGTGTGAAGGTGTTGGGACTAAAGAGTTGGAGAGGGATCTCTGGTCAAGTGAAAAGCATCTAGATGCTCCAACAGGTTTCCAGTCTTCAATAGCATGTGAAAATTTTAAGGTACATCCCTACCTCAACTATTTCCATTTCATTTAAAAGTTTAATTTCTATCGGATCTAGGAAACTCTTTGCATTCATATTTCTCACTGTCTGGCAGGTCTTGAGGTGGAATCTATGGGACAATAGTCCCTTTGTTCTGAACATAAACCAAACAAACATAATTAGAAACCATGCTAAGGAGAAATACCTAGTGAGTTTGTTCTCCTTCCTTCTTTAGTATCCTTGATTTATGATTGTTTATGAATGTTTGTCTCTCAATTTTTACCTTCTCCGAGTCTTTATCAAGATTGATCTCTTTTTCATCTTTTAGATCTGAGTGTTTCATTTCATAAGACTTCATTTGTTAGAGTTTATATGCTCTGACCCCTTGATACCAACTCCTTCCCTACATTTTTATACTTGATTGTAATGTGTTTCTGCCATCATTTTATCTTTTGACCTCATGCATTAGAGGGAATATGTTATAACCATATTTGCCACTTCATTTTAGTGAGAGAGACCCTAGTTCAACTTACTTGAGTTGCTAGATAAAAGACATATCCTTTCACCCTTATTTTTTGTCATATGGGTTTTACAAGGAAGTTATTAAGATGTAATGGGGATGAAATTACATATTTGAGGATTGTCTCATAATTATTTTCTCATCATTTCATGATTATGAAATAATAATTATTTCATAATTGATAAGAAGGTTCTTAGTGAGTATGGAAAAGCTTATACTTGAGCATGAAACTTATGCATGACTTTTAATTTCTTGGTTCACATGCCATCAAGTATATCTATGACTTATTTCCACCCAATTCATGTGCCATAAAGCCTAACTTCTCATGGTTCAGGTGTCCAGATACATCTTCCTAGGTCTATTTTTTATTTTTAATTTATTTATTTATTATTAATTTATTATATATTATTATTAGTTATTATTAATTATTAATTGAACTCTCACAAGGGCAAAGAAAGGAGGAGAAGACCGCGAGATAAATTTATGTTGCAAAAATAACACTAGATTAGCCCCCCACTTGCTATATGAATGAACTCAATTTATGAGTGAGATAAGGGAGGCTAAGGATCAAGGGATTGGAGGAGTAATAAACATTAGAAGGTATATCTAATTACTTTAATTCTATCTTATATGAACATAAAGTTGATTTCCATATCTACATTTTCATGATTATGAGATTATGTTCATTTTTGACATGATTAGATGTGTTTTGTAGTCTAATTTTCCTATTTGAAAGGAAAAAACATAATCTTTGTTTGGTTATGTATGTGTGTTGGTCTTATGACTAAAGAGTTGGATTGGGATCTCTGGTCAAGAGAAACATTTCTAGCTACTGCAACAAGTATGTTATCTTCATCAACATGTGTAGCATGTAAGGTACATACCTAACTTAGTTATTTCCATTCCATGTAAAAGGTTAATTGCTACATGATATAGGAAACTCTTTGCATTCATCTTGCCCATTGTCTAGTAAATCCTAAGCCAAAATATATGGAACAATAGTCCCTTTGTTTAGAGCATAAATCAAGCAAACAATACTCTAATGCAATAGTGGGATTTATTAATAGAAAGGACTACAACAAGAAATTGTTAGTAACTAGTAATTTTTTCTTTATAGGAGTGAGATTCTTACTAACTAAATATATGAGATAAAACTTGTGTTCCTCCTTCTACATAATACAATCCCATTTGTTGTGTCAAAGTAATCCAAAGATATGTGAAAAGGTAGAGACTGATTTGTGCTTCTTATGACATAAGCCTTTGATAATTTTTCTTTTAATGTTTCAAATGTGATCTGACATTTGTTGATACAATGAAATTTGGTCAAATTTTTTAGTAACTGGAATAAATGTGATGCCATTTTAGCACAATTATAAGTAAATCTCCATATCCATCATATCCCAAAAAGCTATGAGCAACTTTCTCGGTTGTTGGAATTAGAAGATTTCGAATAAATTTGGTTTTTGCAAGATCCAACCCAATCCTTGTAGGTGATATATGATGACCTAGGATGATCCCTTTAGTTAACAAAAATTTACATTGCTCATGATCGAGGGAAAGCTTTTTCACTTGACATCTGACAAGTACCTTTTCCAAATTATCTAAGGCATCCCTGTACATTATATATCCATCCAATATTGGTTTTGACACAATCATTGTTAGGTCAGAGAATATTCCTAGCACAACCCTTTGGAAAGTGGCAAGAGCATTGCATCATCCAAGGGTAAGCACTCGATATGCATATGTTCCCCAAGTGCAGATAAAGGTGGTCTTTTCTTGGTCTTCAAGGGAAAATTGAATTTTGTTATACCCATTGATTCCATCAAGGAATGAAATAATTTATTTCTTGTCAGGGTATCAAGGACTTGGTCAATGAAGGGTATATGAAAATAATCCTTGAGGGTGGCTTTATTTAGTTCTCAATAACCAAGACATACCTGCCATTTATTGTTCTTCTTTGGCACAATAACTAGAGGTGAAACTAACATACCATTAAAGATAAGATATATGAAATTTGCATAAAGTATCTTTTGCAGTTCCTCCTTGTTAGCAGATTTAGATACTTAGGAGTTAGCTAAGTTCAATTTGGTTTAATGCGTCTATTAGGTAAAAGTGTGTTTCTTTATTATGCATTAGTTTCTTTGTAATCTAGTGGACACGATATGTACTTTTACACATACAGTGATCCAATGGCTCATATTCTCCTCGATAATAATGACTATTGATCTATGGCTTAACATTCTATTGCTTCATGATATCTATTTAAAGGGAATGGAGGGTCATATGGATGATAGATTGTGAGAACTCTCTAATGTAAAATAATTCCTCTTACATTAATAAAATTGCCTCAAATGGTCATGTTTGTTGTGGGATCAAGGTTTCAAATGAGTGTTGGGTTAAATTTATTTATGTCCAACCCACAGAAAGTTGGAAACCATTAATATTCAATATATTAAAACCCAAAGTGTTGTGTATTTTCTTGTGAAGGTTTTAATGCATGGTGTTTTAATGGCAATCAAAAACCTTAACTGTGAGGGTTTTCATATGGGGCATTTTCCTTCAGCTGTTAAATGAATCAACTGATTCAACCCTTCAAACCATGCATCCCATGAATCTATCAGTGTGTTTGAGCATGACAACATGCGTTCGTATGGTTTTTTATTTTTATTTTTAATGAGCACTTTTATTTTTTTTATCTTTTTCATGTGATGGGTAACTTTTTTTTTTTAAATTCTCTTTTTGTGCCCTAGGTTCAACTTCAAACAAAATGTTGAGGCACATGGACATTATGTGGCAACATGGTGAGCCTGGTGTTGTAATGGAGTGGGGATCAATAAACAATATTTGACTTACAAGTTGTGTGCAAGCATTTGTCAAGGGGCATAAACTAATTGAAGTTCCATTTGGGGCGAATTTGGGGACAAAATATATAACTTTTCTCATCAACAACCCTAGAAATCATTGGTAAGGCCATAAGTGAAATAAAAGAGGGAAAATTAATAACATAGGAATATGGCATAACCTTGAAGAGATTTGGGTTAATACTCGGGCCAAGTTGATGGATTCAACAACATAGGACTAGTCCCTATCTCACGCCGTTAAGATCACAAATTATTGTGTGTACTATGAAAGTAACTTGGTGTGGTGAAACTTTTTGCTAAATACAATACTAGAGAAACATGGTGAGTGTTGTGGAGAGGTAAGGGTTAGTTCCTTGGCCAGGTTGAAACTTTTGAATACCACTTCAACATCAAATCTCATATATGTTTATACCCATATAACGATTGGTAAGGAACCACGAAGAAACTCTCTCTCTCTCTCTCTCTCTCTCTATATATATATATATTTTACGGGTTCTCAGAAAATGAAAGATAAAAACTCTGAATTTATTACTTATGAAGTACTGTACACATATCATTCTTTTTGTGTAAATATGTATGTATAAATAAGTTGTACAAGTAAACTCATAACTATAAAGAATTGAACCACACCCAATTGGAATAAATGATACCATTCTGTAGACAAGATTTATTAGGGACAACGAGAATTACTCTAACAAACAAAGACCCTTTTCCTTAGGAAATCCTTGAAAGATAGTTAACTATGCCATAGTTCATTCATAATCAACAAACAAGAATTTTAAACATTACGGTAACTATTTACGAAAATTTGGATAGTGCATATAACTTTGAAAATAAGTATGGGTCGTAGGCCTTACTATTTGAATACAAAAAAATATATACATAAACTCAAAACCTTATAACCCTAGAAAACTAAAAACATAAAAGTAAATCCTTGATGGAAGAAAAGCTACGAAGCCATAGGCTTCGACACTTTTAGAAAATGAGGGTAAGATCGTTAGAGAGGAACATGGTTAAAGCTTTAAAAACCCTAACAAACTGCTAAAGGTTGTGGAAAGATGGGCCTCACCTAAAGCGAGCAAGCAAAGGGAAAGTTAGGGACAACATATAATCCATTGAATTGAAAGGAATTTAACTCATAATAAGAGAGGGCTTTACTTGAAGCTGTAGCTTCATTCCTCTTAGCAATGACATACCTACCACTCTAAACTATTAATATTTTCCCTGAATATTAAACCTGAAAATAATGAAATCAATAGACAAGTGTAAACACTTTTTGCAGAAGTAAATCCTTAAGATGGGTCCGACAGGAATCAATCTCTGGAATCTTTGAGAGGAGTTTTGGAAAAATAGCCATAACAACACCTACCTTAAGAACCATGGCATTGAGCTCAAAATCTTCATAAATAGAGAAGGCCATAATTAATTTGTTCAAGGAAGAAGAAAACAAAATGTCGAAAGAAAAATCACTGCAAAAAGGATTATTTACGAATTACCTATAGATACAAGTGAACATCATCAGAAAGAATGGTCAAGAATCTAGTCGAAGTTGTGTCACCACCCAAATCCATTCTCAGGAACAGGTAAGGATCGAATGAGTTAATGGAGGCACATGAGTGAGCGGGTAGTTACTGTGTAACCACCTCATTTCTATCAAACCATCAATGAAAACCCTGACCATCAAGGACTGTAGATCTAAACACACTCTTTCCAACATTGTCATGTCGCCAAATGACATGATCGAACGTCGTCATGAGAGTATAAGGGAAATAATTATATCCATGAGAGGTATAGTAAATATGTATGTATATAACCTTAGCAAGTAAAGGTAGTAATTTTATTTTATTTTATTTTATTTTTTTTAAAGGTGGATGGATGTTAAACTTTTATATTTAAAAACACATTTTAACATAAACCTATAAAATATAATATGTTTAATTTTTTTGCATATTTTTTCTATTATTATTTT